>JAHLKF010000036.1:0-131733 GCA_025558075.1 Gaertneriomyces semiglobifer
GTTGCTAAATGCTGTAACCGGCTCTTCAGCTCTTCATACCTAAAAGTACAAGAAAAAAAGTTCACAATTCAGCATGTGACAAAATCGAAAAAACCGGCATGTTATGGGTTATGCAAATATACTTTACCCGCCGATTGTGGACCATTTTACGTCGGGTTTTCGGGACTCAAAACCTGCGGTTTCGGGTCGGATCATGGAAAGTGCATATACGAAATCGTTCCAGCACAGTGGGTAAGAAGAAGCAGAAGAAGACGAGGGACACGCTTGTATCGCCGAATGGGTATCCGTCAGTGACAACGCAGCCGTTTGGTGTTCCAGGTCGGAAATAGAGGTTTGGGTTGGGGGGTCATCAGTTAGGGAGAGATGGGTCACTCGGTCAGCCAGGTTGTCGGTTGTAGTAGTGTCCGATGGGGTGGCATCTAGGAACGATTCCATGGCGTGTTCTGTAGCTCGCGACAATACCCTTCGCAGATCTCTAGCCACGAACCCGGCAGTTTGCTGGTAAAACACGGAATACATTTAGTATCACATTCAAGCGTTCGGTGGGACCGTCTTGAGCAAGAAAACCAAATTGGGGTACTGACTTGTGCAAGCTTGAACGCATATTGTGTGTACAGTTGCGAGTTCGCTGGCGAAATCCGCCTGTCAGTGTCAGTTCTCAAGGAAACGCGAGACAAGTAAGCTGATGCAATCGATCTGCGTTGTCGGCTGGAAAAAAACGAAAGAAAACAGGAAACCCAACTGCTCAGCTATACACACGTATCGAATAAAGAAAGGGTGCATACTCACATATCTGGTACCGCTAAAGGAATGATGCGGTCGAATCCTCCTGAACCTTCGTCCGTGCGGCGTAAGGATAGCGGAAGCTTGGCCGCATCTCGAACAGATGCGAGGACGCAGATCCCAGATGACGCCGGTATCCGTCGCATCTCGGTCGCAATGTGCGATGACACAGCCGCTCTATCGAATTCCGATATATTTGCAGCTAATCAAAAGAATAAACACTTGTTGAGTACTGTGGAGTGAGATAGTAAAATCAACTTTTGGGCTCACATTCATCCAGCATGTCCAAGCCTTCCAAGATGACGACCGCTGGCGCGGACAGTCGTGCCATTTCAATGCATCTTCGTAGTGGAGGTATCCAGGCGTCATCCGCAAGCGCCGCTGCCTCGGCTTGTTTCTCTGCGATGTCGATGTCGCATATGTGTATTGGATAGTCGGGAAGTCGTAAACGATGCTTTACTACATGCCTAGCGAGGATGACAGTCCATGAGAGACCCGTTCACAAGGTCGTGGGCAGACGTACCGTACGTGATCAGATGAGATTTACCGACCCCGGCAGGCCCGGTGAGCAACAGAGCACGTATGGGAAAGATGCCCAGCACATCATGGGCAGATCCATAATGAATGCTCGTATCTGGTTAATTTGAGAGTTCCATGTAACATTAAGAGGCTGCTTGCAACGCTTCGCCGGAAAACACTAACTCACCAATTGTTTCGCAAAGCTCATCGACAATTTCTTCGTAGCCCGCGCATACATGATCCACTGGGGTTGCAACATGATGGGCTAATATATCCACGGATACTTCTGGCATGAGAACCTGTTGTATACTGTCTGTGCATCCATTCTGGTCTTGCACGCTTTCGACTCGGAAAACTGCTGTTGTACCCATCAGCGGCACCCCAAACACCAAGCCTGACTCTACCTAGCAAGAAACACAGAGTCAGAATGTATGTCATTGATGAATGGGTCAATCATTTTTCAAACGCACCAAGGATCCATGTAAGCTTCTCCTTATGGATGCCTCGACATCCATCAGATCCAATGGACTTTTACTACGTCCATCGCTTCTCGTTCGACGAAGGCCTTCGCTTGTTGGAATCCATGGATCAGCAGAAACTCGCCGGATCTTTAATAACGAAGCCGCAGCGAATGGTTTCGAAGCAGGGTGGACATCCAACACCACAAACGACGGACACCCCTTCTGCACTGCCACGTCGCCCCACAGCTCTGCAATCCACCGAGGCAGTACGGCGGTTTCCCCACCAAGCACCCCTTTTAAATGCACAAGCGGTTTGGGAAGGTACTCCGAATCATAAGGAATAGCTGACAAGATGGTTTCTTCCTTTGCGCCGTTCTTGTGTCGTATGCGAATACACGAGCCTGGACGAATCGTATTTTCCCGCATCCACTTAAACGGGAGGAGGGCGTCCCGAGTTGACGCATACCTCACGTCCGTTATATATGCCAGCTCCTTCATGGACCTTTAAAATAAACAAAACTATTAAGTGGTCTAAAAAATAAAGTAGCGAGAAACCCAACGCGTTAAAGCGTCAGATGGTTCTTTTAACTCGCCAAACTTGAACGGCGAATAGCAAAAAACATCAACGATGCCGTCAGACATAACCACCGACGCTGTCGATCAGCAGTCAGAACAGGTGGAGGCTTCTCACCCTTCATCAGTCGTTGCCGAAACTGGTAAAAAGCTTATTTTGGTCTATTCTATTGAATCTCAAACGCTGACCCCTGCGACATTGGACTTTTTGGCAGAAGCGGATCCCATCAAGGTTGCTACCAACAATGCGTTGGAACTAAAGCATACACTCGACGATGCATTGCGTAAGGTGAGCTCAGTGTCCTCACCTATTTGCGATGGCAGTAGGCTCACATATGAGTTTTCCAACCAGATCCTCGTCGATGACCTAAAATTCAAAGAAATTCATACCCACCCCGACACCCGTCTGGCCATTGGTTATGCTGCCTGTGCTTTTGCCGCTTTTGGATCAGGCTACTCCTACTTCATCCCATTCGCAGAGTCGAAACTCATCCTCGCATTGTGCGTTGCGGCATACTTTATCCTGAATGGCGTCCTTGTGTTGTACGCCAAGTACGTTGAACAGAACATCATTTTTCAAGGAGCCAAGGAGGATCCCTTGGGTTTGGTGAGTTTAGTGCGATGATCACAAACGTTACCGGGTGCTATCAAACATTTTCCTGACGCATCGTCTCGTACGCAATAAAGGACCCTAAGAAGAGGATTGTAGTGCGCACCGACAATAAGCGTTATACCGCCGAGTACACCATCAAGTTTGAGCTTGTCGATGCCGCAAAGCACATCTCGGCAGTTGCCAATGACAGAAAAGGGAGCCGTGTCGTTGCAGAAAAGACTCTCCAGGCAGAGTCGACAGTCACTATCAGCAAAACCTTTGGAGATTACTTTGATGAGGAGGGCACCTTTGCCGCCAGGGCGTTGTGGAAAGATGTATCTACGGTTGTAAATACCGGGCTAAAAATTGAATGAATCAAATGGCAGGTATTCAACGATCGAGTTAAGAGAACCGTGAGTCAACGAAAAATATATCATTGAGCACGCAATCAAGACTACATCAAAATCGCACACTACATGGCATACTGTAGAATAGACAGCATCGATCAGCCGTTTGTCACATTGCAAGCGCGATTGCGAAAAAGCCGTACCTTCCGAGTCCACTCCCTAGCAGTAGCCTCATAACGCGCCCGATCAGTCTTGTACACATGCGCAATCTCCGGAACAAGAGGATCATCCGGGTTAGGATCAGTCAGCAGAGAACAGATTGACAGCAACACTACGGAAAACAAATAGTTAGTGAGAGTCGTGTCAGCAATCATGCTGGGTTACCCGCAAGAATACCTTTAGAGATTGTAAGGGCCGGTGACCATTGGTCCCTCAGGATATCCAAGCATATGCTGCCATTACTGTTGATGTTCGGATGATAGATTCTTGTAGTGAAGTTAACCTGTGCTCGACTGTCAGCATGTTCCTAACACCTGCGAAACGGCCCTGAATGCACCTTTGGTGGCTTGAACGGGTAGTCGGTCGGGAAATGGATGGATAAGAAGAACACACCACCGCTGTACGGGCTGTCGCTCTGTGGGAGAAGAGAGTGCTCGCATGAGCGACATGAACCGTAGCGGGCCCTCAGCAAAAGACGGAGCTCACCGGTCCCATAATGGTAGCCTGTTGTACAACGACACATGAATGAAAGGTTTTAGTAAGCGCCATATCTAAAAAGATCGGTAATATCTACATGCCTGCCAATGCTGCATGATTCAAAAGTGTGTTAATACCACATTGAATTCGAATAAATAACAATGTGACGACTTACGAAAAGGTCATCGCCTACTGGCCCAGCACTGCAGGATGATGGCGGATCACGTCCGAGATCTTGCAGTTCCTTTAGAAATGAAAAAAAAGCCGGTGAGATGATATCCACAATTAGGTTGAAGACTTTGATCAACAACAGAACGTTTCCTCTTTAACACTATTCCATTCCTCCGCACTATCTCTCCCTGCCATCCAATCACTGCCTCGAGTCTAATCAAATCTCTCTCCCAGGGAGCCGCCTAACTCATAGAGCAGAAATCGCCACTAACTGGAAGCGGGGCAAAAGCCACAATTCGCAGGCACACACTTTGATTAATGATACACACCTTGTTAATGCGCTTCAGGGCCATTTTTTATTCTTCAACGTAAGAGGCGGGTGGGTGGGTAGTCGGCGACGCTGGTGCGTGTGTGTATATAAGTGTGGTGTGTATGCGGAGTGAACGCAGGTCGGTATGCTCTTCGCAGAAAGTCTCCAACCGACGACGAGGGGGCGAATGCGATGAGAAAGCGCCCAGACAACGGCGACTGGGCCGACGTCAAGGGAACCGGTTGGAATCGGTTGGAATGGCTGAGTAAGCGTAATATACACGGATTGGTAAGCGCGTATGTAATCGCAGCGGAGTTTGGACACGGTGAACAGTGGAAGTTTCGTGTATGTGTTTATTCACACTCGTGTGCACGTTTATTCGTATTTGTGTATACGTGGTATGATAAGGACGAAAGCTCTCTAGGCTTTGATGGTGGTTACTACTTCATGTTATGCTCCACAATATGTATGCTCACTATCATCTCTGGGGTACCTACGCTCTTCGTCAGAGCACGGTACAGAATTGCCAAAATGCTTCCGGGTGATTTTGTTCGACCGCTGCTGTGATGCTCGCGTCGATGGTACGCGGTACTTCGGAGCCGGAATCTGCTAGTACAGTGACCGGCCTTACGTTGCCTACTGATGCCCTTCGTTGCATGGGCGTTTTCGAGGCAGTCATAACACGTTGCGCGCGTTTAGACGGTGAAGGCGGCGGGGTTACCTGACCCGCTTTTTTGGGCGCTCGTCCTTTGCGAGCTCTCTTGGACGTAACATCAGTAGCACCCGTAGAGTGCCTTCTTGCGGTCGTCGTAATTACTCCAGGGTCACTAGCGGACCGCTTTCTTTTGGTTGGCGAAGTTATGTCAACGCTAACCGTCGACCGTCGCCGCTTCTTTGGGGCGCTAGCCTGAGCATCGTCCGACATGCGTTTCAACTTATTTGGGACGCATACTTCGTCCACCCTGACTTTCTCAGCTGGCTTCCTGTTGCGCTTAGGCCTTTCCGTAACCTCGTGATCAAACGAAGCTCGTCGGGTAACTCTTTTACGCCCGACATTTGCCTGCTCCGTTGGATCGAACGTTGAACTTGCATTAATGATGGCTTCAATCGCTAATGAGACCGCTTCAGGATTGGTCCTATTCAGTGCCTTCCACTGCCGACGAATCTCCGCGCTCAAGCCAAAACCATACTCAATGACAAAAAGTTCTCCGTCTCGGTCCTCGAACTCGCCTTCGTCGGCCTCCTCCACAGATTGCAAATCGGTTGGTAGGGCCATGGACTTTTGCAAAACTGATCCAGTCTGAGAGAGGCAATCCAGCGCACGGTGCACACTCCACATTGAAATATACCCTTCTGCACCATGCATTTCATTGACTGCGTCCATGACTTCATCCAAGCTAATCATCGACCCCGTCTTCCGCTCCTGTTCAATCTGGGCAAGCGCTGTAAGTACCAATCGCTTGATAGTCGTAGCATCCGGAGTAGTGCGCATTGGAATTGTCAATATCGAGTCCTCCTGAACTTCTAACTTGATATGCATAGGGCTCGCCGAGTCCTCAACCTTCACTACAGGCTGCCGGCGTGCGCGTGCTGTCGTGCCCATTCTCGTTCTCGTTCGTGTGTTGGGGAGAAATGACCTGTCCTCGCTTAAACAGTATGCCTCATACGTCCGTGACTTTGTGAACGCCGCTTCTAAATGCCAAACTATATGCCTGAGTTGGCCCTGTATTTACGGAGAATTGCAAAGTTTCTCTCAGCACACACAGTTATACCGCGATTGTCACCCAGCACAGTCTTGAAACTAGAAATAGACATGACCCTCACGAGACTGTTCTATCCTCCAACCGAACATCTTGACACCAAAACTTGTCGATATCAGGCGTCATGATCCCATTGGATACATCTCCACTTCCGCCTGCGGCAGCGCAGGTTTTCACTTCCCTTCAAACAACTCTGCAGTCTTTTGGAGATGACGGTTTCCGTTCTCCACCACAAACCTTGCGCAAGTCGCGTTCGCAAACGCGTAGTGGATACCTGGTTCCTTTAAACGACGTAGCTCCCCGGTCCTCTTCAAGCCTGAATCTCGCATCTCCAAAACCCCCGGCCTCGCCCTTTTCCTCCTCAAGCACCAATCTTCACGCTCATGGACAACGGAGTCCAAGCGCACGAGGGAGCAGCCGCGCTGCTTCCCCCGATATCACCTCCATTCTCAATCGCGTCGAGAAACAACTTTTGGGCAGTCAGGATTCGCTAGCGCTTGCAGAGCAAAATCTCTCGAAAAGCACGGAGAACCTAGTGCGTGTAAAGATTGCAGCACAGAGTGGGAACATGGATCATTTGGGACATCGCACTCGCGACAGGGACCACGTGGAAGAGGAAAGGGAAAGGCATGCTGCCGGTCCTGCCGGTGGCCACGGGCGCTTGGAAAAATCGTCATCACGATCGATGCAGAGCCTCAGTTCCTTACATGGCGGATCAGCTAGTGACCTGTCACGGGTGCGCAATGGCACTTCCCGGACCGACTTGCGTAAAACAGCATCCAACATGTCGCTTTCCCCGGTGCGAAACTCGAATAACGATCTACGAAAGGTTGGATCCCAATCGAGTTTGCGAAAAGATGATGTCAAGAAAGGATCGCATTCTACGCTTCATCTCCCGCCCATAGATCTCAACCCGCGTCCAGTGATATCGCGCACAACGTCTACGACGAATTCGGTATCCAATTCTCGGCGTACGTCGGAAGAAGGTGCTCGTAACGTTACACTGGCTGAAGCGGCAATAAAAGCAGGACAGAGGCGTCGTCGCAAACAATCATCACAAAATTCTGGGTCATTATCATCAGATTCAGACGAAGAAGCATATGATGAGGAGGACGAAGAAGCGCGACTGAGGGCGGCGATGATTTCCTCGTCTGTAGAGCGCCTCACCGATCCGGGACTGTTCCCGGCGACATACCGCGAACGCATACGCGAAAGTCTAGAGCACCGAAAGCGATTGGAGGAGGCAAAGAACGGCTTAGAGCATGCGGGTCATGCGGGCAATGCCGGCGAGTTGGCAAGAAAGGTAGAAGAAGTCACCGGGCGATTGAGCGATCCGCGAAGGTTCCCAGCCGCGTATAAGGCCAAGGCCGTCGATAAATCTCCACTAGGGTCGCTGGAGGATATATCGAGCACTGGTAGGTTTGGTTCACCGAACGACGATAAACCCAAGTCTGACCTCTTTGCCGTGATAGCACCTAATCCTCCACGAGTGTCCGCGGTGTCTCATAAACCATCAAAACCAAAGATTGAATTCTTTACGGACTTTGCGGGGCCATTGGATCCGCCTAAATGACATAGCTTTTGTTTGTTACCTTGTCGGGTTTGCTGTCGTAATGCATCGAATAGACCACATTCCATTTTCTGGAACAGCGATATCGAGATAATCACCTCATTCATCGTTCTAAAGATTAAAAAGTCTGTCTACAGAGTATATACATGTTGTTTTAAGCCGCACAAACGATTTCAAGCCAACAGTTCGTCTTCATCAGTCGTTCGACGTGTACGCCTTTATAAAAACGTGTTTGAGTACGATGAATACCGAAAGGTTACTGTGTGAAAGCAACTTACGCGGCTCTAGGTCTAGTCTTGGTCTGCACGGTAGTCTTGATCACCCTTTTGGGAGTGGCAACGGAGGCACGCATGACTCCAGACTGCCTTCTTCTTCGTGGCAAAATTGTTTCAAAAGCATCATCTTCTTCAGAACTCTCCGCGCCATCTGCTGTATCCTCATCATTTTCATCTGACTTGGCAGAGGTGTTCACGCGGAACGCATGTTTAGCCCCTTTGAGCGTGTGGCGGTCGCCGTGCCCGCTGTCACTGTCAGACTGGTCACCTTCGCTTTCCTCAGAAATCGCGGCGGTTTGATGGCGCCGCGGTACCTGAGTTTGCTGTGCGGGTATTATGTCATCTTCATCGTCCTCATCCTCAACAGCAGTCTCCAATGCCTCATCATCATCGGAGGAATCGGGTGGTTGGTTGCGCGTTGGACGGTTCGCGTAACTCGTCTGCTTTCGCGCACTTAAAGTACTCGATCGACCTACTGCCCGTTGTGTTACACCTGGTGTGGCAGGTGCGGCTATCAAGTCGGCTACGTCAGCTTCGTCCGCATCTGGCGCACTTCCTGAACGCGCACTAGTGTTCAGCCGCCGCGACTTTTCAGTCGCGCCATGGATGCCGGATTCCCGCTTAACCTTGCCGGCTCGCCGCAGGTGTTCCTGTGTTGCTTTCGACGCTGCTTGATCATTCTCTACGCACTTATCATGAAGTTCTTGCAGTTTGCCTTCAAACTCTTCAATGCTAGACTTGAGATCGGCTTTTGCAGTCTTCTTTGCTTTCGAAAGGAGATCCTGCAATAGCTTATATACAGTCGGCTCGTGCAGTTTGTCTTGATAATGTGGGAGATGCTCAAAGAATTTGCGCACGCTCTTCTCCGACGCAAAGGACAATAAAGACAAGCAGAATGCAATGTCACGCCATTGCCGCGTAGTGTCTGCATTACAGAAACGCATGCACAATTTGTCGACGATGTTCTCAGTCTGTTTGTCCTTCTTTATGAAGTCCAACAAAAATTTCATTATGTTTTTAAAGCTCTCTTCGTTTACTCCGGTTTCTGGATGGGACAGGTTACTGATGATATCCGGAAGGTTGTTGTAAACTGCGTTGTCTTTGGTGGACAACTCGGTAAAGAAGAGTTTCGTCAGATCGCTGATACGTTGATCCTCGTCTTCTAGACATTTGGCCATCTCGCTTATCTGACCTTTTACCTTGACCATACCGTTCAAGATTAAGAATGTAAGAACCATGAGGGTATTCTTCTTAACCGTCAAATCCGCATCATTCAACCGGTTGTAAAGGTAGGAAATATTTTGGTCGATCAACGAGTTGAACGATACGGTCATGTCCCCAAGCGCAATGATGGTGTTGCTTCGGATTACTGGATCTTGGGATTTTTCCAAGATGGTGAAAAGAAGTTGAAGGTGCGCGTCACAGAAGTCTGCGCTGACACACATAAACTTGCATAGAGCCAGCACCGACATGATTTGCAACATGGGATGGTCGAATGTGCGGTTATTCAAACAGATGTACGATAAGAGTGGGCCATATGCTGTAAGCAGGGAATTATCTCCGAAAAGCAACTCTTGCTCTCGAATATGAGCGATGGCTTCGGCGAACTCGTCCTCCGCAGTTCCGGTGACCTGGTCCAATTCGTCCTGAGAGCCTGCCCTACGAGGCGTCTTTGCCGCTTCCTCTGCATGTTTCCGGCGCTTCCATTCTGCTTCGACGGCTTCCAAGTGAACAATCTGCTTGACAGCTACGTGGCCGAGCACAAAGCAGAGTTTGCTGAGCTCCAATGGGTCACAGATTTCCAGGCTTTGTTCATGGGAATCTACAGGTGTTCCCTGCATCGTCTCATTATTAATCTGGAGCGTTTGCGACAACTGGGCCGTCAGTTGGTCGACGGCTGCATCATCAGGCCGTGATACTCCGAAGATGCGGCTGGTTATGGTTTTGATCATGCTGGCACATGTGAGGTCCGGGTGCTCGCTGAGAAGATAGATGGCGTTAATCGCCTGTTCCGCAAACCCAAACCAGTCCAAAGACTTGGCAGTGGGGTCGACTATAAGTTCCGAAAGCCTCATGAAAATGGGGTGATTGGCAGGTAGCCGTGAATAGCTGTAAGCAAGTGAGCCCTTTTGCCGCTTGACAGTACCGAGCTGCTGAAGGGCAACGCACGCATATCGCGCCAATAGCAAATCTTTTTTAGCATATTCTCCAAATCCGACGCGGAGGAGCATCTCTAGATTATCCGCAATAGCCTCCTTTCTGGCCTTTCCGATCATACCAAGAATCATAATGGCACCACGTCGCCTCCGCGGATGGTGTTTCTTGGAGCCAAATACGCCCCAGAGGACATCCAGCACAGATTGGGTTACAACATCAGCGGCAACAAGTGTACTGAGTAATTGCTCGAACGAGGTGAGCTCCGCCAGCGTCATGGTGTGCGTCAAATTGATAAGATTGTCGGCGATGACCTGTGCGTTATCTGATTCGAAGTAGACAGCGATATAACACCGCATAAGATGATCTCGCACACTGAGTCTTTCGGTCTCGCCAGTGTCCTTATCCCAAATTTTGTGTACCATTTTCCTAATGCCAATAGCAGCGCATTCCATTTGGAACTTGTGGGCCACTACAAGGAAATTCATAGCCTCAATGACTTCTCCTTTGGCGTTCGATGCCAGTAACTCGCACATCGTGGGCACAACGGCTTCGATTTGGCGGATGAATTTAATTCCGTCCTTGTAGTACTTGAGTAAACCTCGCAGGTTCCGCAATTCTTGCTCGCTGGCACCGGCCTCTACCGGCCTCGGCTTCTGTTGTGACTCTGGTTCATCCACATCCATGGTATGTTCGTTCTTCTCACTTTCGTCAATCTCCGCTACACCGGGAAGCTCTTCCGTTGGGAATTTCATTTTGATGATTTCCTCTAGATTCCGTTTTTTCTCCTCGAAGTGCCTGAGCGATAGTTTGCCCTCATCTTGCGCTATAGCCATAAATGGTGACGTTTCGATAAATCGCGCAAGAAGCTTGATGGCGTTCTTCCTCACATTGCTGGCTTTATCCTGCAAGCGCCCAGCAACTAGGTTGATTAGAGCTGGTCGCGTAGCAATCGGAATATCCGTGAGCCCAGTATCAGGGTGGCGTTCGGTCAACTTCATTAGAACCTGAAGGACTTTCACGCGTACGTATGAGCTTACGTCTCTGAGGCGGTCCTGGAAAATTTCATAGTATGCCTCAAGCGACTTCCCGGCACTTTCGGAGTTATCTGACGCCAAGAGCATGTGGATTAAGTTCCCTATTACTTCAATCATGCCCATCCGAATGGTATAGGAGTCAGAGTCCAGATGGACTTGTAAGTGTACCATCTGCTTGAGGACCTCCTTTGGGAGCAGCTCAGATGCTCTCACCAAGAATCGTGCGAACGATTTTGCAGGTTTCAGGTCCTTGTCGCTGAATTCTTGTCCTTGGCTTTTTCTCAGAACGTTCTCAGTAAGCCTGGTGTCTTCAAACCTTGTGGCAAGCCTGTACATGAACTCAGCCACGAAATCCGCCAAGTGTTCTTCTCGCAGGAATTCTCCAAGTACCCTGGCTTCTATCCCATATGCGGCTCCGGCTTCGTAGTTTTTCATACAAATACAAAGAATCTCTGTGATGTCATCTTTCATCTCGTCGTCCTTCACAATTTCTGCGTCTTCCAGAAGGAATGCCGCCGACTTGGTGACCATGTTGATGATTGTGGAAATGTCGGACGAAGCAATTATGATCCTGCCCAAGTCCAATTGCAATAAGCTAATTGCAGCCTTCAAAGCCGCCACTCTTTGTGATGGCCAATCCCATGCGTTTCCAGACTCCTTCTTCGCTTTGGCGGTGCGTGCTTTGGGTTTCCCAGCAAGGGTTGCAACCTTGTCGACTTCTCTCTTGATTGACTTCCAGCGGGTTTCGGCAACTGTCATCAGCCAATGCCAACAGAATGCGTACGATTGAAGCGACGTTTTATCTTGCTCAAAGTTGTGCTGCGCATTCTCCTCCAAGTCAGCCTCGACCGACTTTGTCTGGTCACAAAATACAGACAGTAGTATATCAACGAGTTTATGGCAGGTCTCCAAGGATAAAATATCGAAATGGCGAATGAAGCTGCGTAGACCGTCAAAGACCTCGATATTCAGAATTTGGCTAGAGTCGCCCTTCAGGATTTCGATCAAGTCATCCAGCTTATCGTTCACATCACTCGGTGTAAGCCTCGCAATGGGAATCTCATTTTCAATCTGTACCCGTCCTTCTTGCAAGCAAACGAGTTCATCGTGCAGGACGAATGACTCTGCCATCGTATCGGTCGGAACGAAAGCGCGTGTTACAGTTAACGGCTTGAATAGGTCTTTTGCAATCCACCGTTTCCCACTCTACGAGCGCATTTCTCGCACTGCGGCCCTTGCTTGAAATACTGACGCTCAACCGCAATGCTCCTGCCAGGAAAATCCCACAGGTGTGTGCAGTTTGAACGCGAGCGCGACTAAAAGTCCACCCTTGTCCGAACGCGTTTTAGAACTGGAAAAGCAGAGAGCAAGAAGACTTGCAGACAAAACCCCGCAAGAATAGTGGACATGGGTCCGTATCTTTTGGCCACGCATAGGGCAATTCTCAGATCAGAAGAATGCAGTAAGTCTGTGGGTCACTTCTATCCATCTACATGTGGAACTATCTGACTAGCTATAAAACGGATCCAGCAAGCATATTTTCTACTTTATTTCGTTGACTGAATGTGTAGGAAATGTGGTTGCCGTCCAGTAGGTTCTCACTACATCACATCGCATGAGACGGAAAGTGGTATCACTGCAAACTTCCATCACTAAGCACTCACATCAGGCGCCGCACTGTTTGAGGCTGGGAACTTTCGATTTCAATTTCGTAGGCGTCGCCAAAGGTATACTGATCTGCACATTAGCAGAAGAATGCCATCATTTGTGAAGATGCTGGCCCACCTCCGTCTTGTCAAGCTCAATTTGAAGCTGGCTCCAACTGAAAACGTCTCGCTTCGTCCTGTAGCTGCCAATAATTGCGATATCGTTGACGTCTCGCAACTTTAACAGGAGCTTCGCAAGAAGCGGATGACCGGAGCTGGCGTTCGAGAGGCAAATGAATACGATGAAGTGCCCACAGCAACTCATGCTCTGTCTTTACGTGGATGATAGAGACGATAGGTCTTCTGGATGAGCGACGAGAGCCTGCAAAAGTGATTGCGCTATTGGTAACTCTTCCTGTGAGAGGCGGGCTTAGAGATACGTCCATTTAGCATGCTGCCATCTGCGAATTCACACCTCTTCGACCGTCGAAACCCCGTTCTCCAGCACGGCATTGCCTTTGATCGTGGCCGTAGCTTTTACAGCTTTCCCAGAGTGTGGAATGTCCAGCACGACTTCTCTGAGTCGGAATACCGTCCGCGACTTCTGTCTTGAAAAGAAAGGGGTAAGGAGCTCGTCATTTGCGGATCGTTCAACTGGGCGCGCAACCTACAATTCTCGTTCGCTTCCATCAAAGAAGTAGTTCACCTGATGCTCAGTTCTTTGATATTGGCCGACGCTCTGAAATAGCGCTAGCGCTTGCTGGTACGTTGTCAAGTCCGGTAAACGGACTTTCAGCTCCACCTCCATTGCTTCCACGGAAAGTTGCGTCGTTGGCCACTTCGCGTATTTACGGTTCCCCGTTGAACATTCTCAATATGATGCGGAGCAGACCATAGTAGAAACCACCCACCAATGGCAAAGTTTACAGCATTTCCGGCCGAGGCCTACGCAGAAATCATACGAGCCAAAGACCGTGGGAATGATGCCTTTAAGAAGGCATCGTATAAAGAGGCTGCAGCGGAATACGGCAGAGCCCTTTCGTACTGTACAGTACCGTAGGTGAATTGTTGACCTCACCAACTGCCCTCAGCGCAAGATTGATATATGTTTCCACTCAGTACCAGTGTAAACGATGCGTACGCCATTACTCCATTAGGCCTGGATCCCAACACAACTCCGCTTGACATATATGCGACCCTAAGATCCAATCGGGCAGCTGCATATTTGCATCTGAAGATGCTAGAGGAGGCCGAGACTGACTCAACGGAGGTAGTGACACTGTTTCTTCGATGAAGTCTGTCAAAAAAGACTGAACCTGTCTTTGGTAGGTTATAAAAGTACGACCGGACTGGGTCAAGGTAAACCTGTTGCCTTCCCAAGCTTCTATCAGCACGCTAAGCGGTAGCTGCAGGGATACTTTCGTCAAGCCGAGATATTCAAGGCACGCTTGGACTTGGAACAGGCGGAAAAACTCTACCGGAAAGCTCTAGAAAAGGACCCGAGCGACCGCTTGATTCATGACCGCCTTTCCAGGCTGCGAGTTTTGAAGACGGACAAGGCGTCTGGTAGGGCAGTACTTGAACCGTATTCGTCGGGTTTTAGCTAACGGCAGGCTCTGAAGGTCTAACACTTCATCAACTCATGCCTGGTGATCAAATTTGCAAAAGATCCTTCCTCGCACCTATTCAGAATATGATATACGAGTATGCAAAACAAATGCGAAATTTCATCTATTTGATTGAGAACAACGCGAGTAAAGAGTGCTTGGTTGTTGATGCGGTAAGTTAAAGGAGAAGGTGAAGGGGCTGCCTGGAGCGTGTTGCACTAAACGTTTCTCGTCAGTGCTGGGATATTGACGGGATCCTGAAATATGCAAGTGACCATAGACTGAAAGTTGTCGGCGCAATTGTAACGCACTACCACGTTGATCACAGTAAGTCAAAGGTCGTGCCAAATTTGCGTCGCTCCCTTCCATAACCATTGTGTCAGTCGGAGGGCTCCCACCGCCACCGTTCGATAAATATCGCATAAGAGTGGACGGCTTGGCGAAGTTGCTGAAGAAATTGCCAAGCATAAAAGCATACGTAAATCCAGCTGATATCCCTGGAATACTCAAAGCAAGTCCGGAGATTTCAATGGATCGTTTCGTTCACACGAAAGATGGTGAAACCATGTGCCTACCCTTGTCGCTTAACGCCGACCGTCCCTCGGGTGCATCGGATTTTCCGGATGGCCGCTCAACAATAATGCAATTCATCCATACGCCGGGACACACGCCGGTAAGCTGAGTTTTTTTCGCAAGACCAATGTGATGTTCTTATTCTAATATGCGGATAAGGGTTCGCAATGCATCTTGGTAAACGGCTCACGGTTGATTTCGGGGGACACACTATTTATCGGTTCGTGTGGGCGAGTTGACTTCCCCGATTCGGATAAGCATGCAATGCACCACTCTTTGCAAGTGAAACTGGGAGGTCTCCCTGACGAGGTAAGGCAGCTGTTTAAGCCACGGTTTGATGAGTTGCTAACCGTGCGTAGGTGGTGGTTTACCCCGGTCACAACTATGGCGGTGACATGACAACAATTGGTGTCGAGCGGAGAACGGGTGTTCTGAGGCCAGAGAGTATCGAGGATTTCGTAAAAGAGAGGGACCACCATAGCTAGATTGGTGTGTGTACCGAGTATTTTCACGGTCATCAAGCTACGGGCTAGCTAAAAACAAAGAAGGCCGGTAACGACCGGTGTACAATGACATGCTGCGGTCCGGATACCTGGCCACCATTAATCCACATGAGGCCGCCTTCGCAGACGTCGTGACTGGCCGAACCGAGGCGAGTGGTATTGTGATGGTGACACGCCCGCCACGATATGCGTGATGAAGATTACATAGTTGAATTCCATAGTCCTCTCTCAGGAAATATTACTGCAGCTTGTGACTCGTATAAATACGATGGCATTATCAGGCGTGTCTCTGAGTTGGACCTTAAGAACGGGTGAACGTTCCTTTGAGAGCGTGGTACAAGTTAAACTATGCAAAAGGGACGAAGAACTTCCCGATCTCAAAGATCTGGATTGCGATGAGGTTCCGCGGGAAGAAGCTTTGGAAGCGAGCCCTACCAATGATGATACCGCACCCGCTTCGCCAGCATTCCTGACCTTAAAATGCGACAACTCAGTATCTCGGCAGGCCTCGCTGAGAGCTTTGCGGATTGTTTCCAACGCAAGGGTGGTGGAGGTCTATGCTGACGGAGAGTACTGCGACACAGCGAGCACCGTAGGGTCGGTCTCTAGATCAGCTTTCTCCAAAATGAGGACTTCTGCTAACCCTACTGAATAGCGAATCATGCGGAAGGCATATCACCGTGCTCACTACAAACTCACCCCTTACAACTTCGCTGGAACTTAAGGTATTCTTCGTATGAAAGCCAGATTTGATGTGCAATTGTTCACTTTGGACTAGTTTTGCTCGCTGCCGCGAGATAGCAAAGCGTTGCTGAGACTTTGGTCCCTTGAGTTATTCTTGTCGGTCGCTGATGGACCTGTCAAGGTAGGCGCTACATGTTACAGCGTAAAGAACAGTTCAAATATCTTTGTAACTGAGTGCAAATTGCAGAGGGTTGACTCGTCCTTAGCCAATGCCCTCCAGATTGTTAACACGATGAGTGCTCCTGTATCGCCTGCGTTAAAGCAATGGATGAATTCCATCACAGGGCTTCCCGATGAAAGTGTGCGAACCTATAAAGAGATTGCGGGATTGAAGCCAGAATTTCAAGCGCTGCTGGCGAATCTCGATCAATTTTCTCCGCCTCTTAAGTATGACGCTATACCTAAAGCAGAAGTCTCAAATAGAACTGCCCTAAGTGCACAAGTCCAGCGTGGACTTCCAGGAAATGACACAAGGTGGAGCATGGATGGGTGCTGTCTCTAGATGGGAGCGCGTACTCACAATTCTTGACTCGTTCACTCTAGCACTGCGAGCGTTGTCAATGCTGACGCTCTCTCAGATCCATTGCAGTCCCACATACTGCAGCACGTGGACAGAAAAATTGAATCGCTGAAAAAGCACATCGATGAACGGTTCGACAGACTTGAACGGCACTTGGCGCAAGTTCTAGAGTTGCTGATCCCTATAGATGAACCTGAACAAGCACAAGAACCGGTCACAGCCGCAATATAGTGCACCAGTTCAGTGGTACAGTCAATGACGCTAGTTGTATTACTTTGTGGCAGGAATAGTACAAGCGGCGGGCGTTCGCAAAAGGGCGCTGTACTCGCATTTGCTCTTTTCGCTCAATGCGAGAATTGTGGTCTCCGCCCCGCATTCGAGAGTAACCTGGTGAAATTCGTTGATGTTTGCGCAAGGACGCTACGCTCGTGACCCGTCTACTTACCTCAACAGACCGCTGTGGCCCCTGCCAGCAGCTGGCGCCATCTCCGTAGTACATGACTTGGTATGAGTGGTTTGGGTCAGCTTGGGATTCATCGCGGGGCCCCCATCGCTTGAATCGGCTATAACGCGTAAGGTTAGATACCAACAAGTATGTTGGGAACAGTAGTGCACATATAATACCCCAAATTCTGCGAGATGCCTCCATTCTTTGGTTTTTGAGTTATCCTATCCAAGTGACAGAGTTCGTAGGTGTATCTATCACGATAGAATGTTAGTATTGTGTGGCCCAAAAGCTCGAGCGTGCTGGACTCACTCTGGCGTGTCGTACTCCACACACTGTTTGTACAACTTCTCCCATACCGCGTGTGGTCCAAATGACATGTTCTGCTTGTCTTTCAACTCATTCAGTTCGTACTGAACATCTCGTCTTCGCTGTTGTGCCTTTTCCAATCGAACAGAAGCTTTTGAGGGACTACGTCGTAGAATCTCGTCCTCTTCATCTACTGTAACAGGCTTCCCTAATGCGGACCGGACAAACTGAATGATCTCGTCAACGTCCAGGGGAAGCAAATCCAAAGCCCTCATGGTATATTCCTTTACTCGGTCCCAGATATTGCCAAGCAGCGTGGTTGAGGGTATGACATCATCTTCTTTGATCTCATCAAGATAGCTAATGTCGGGCAAGGCCGGTAAAGGTTTCTGGTCATTGTCGTAGCGATGCGCGTAGTCAACCCATTTGTCAAAGGCTCTCCTAACCCATTCATCGCTGGTTCTGGTTGCTTCCGCAACAGAAGAAAGAGCCTGCAAGACGCGTTCTGCGGCTCTAATCTTCTCCTTGGTTTTTAAAAGCGCAGCGCGCTCCGTGTCTAAGGCTTTTCTGCAAGTTGCCAGAATCTCACAACAATCCATCTGACTATCGTCGACCGGCACCACATCTGCAGGGTCTTCTTCTTCCCCATACTTCTGAGAAAATGATAGCCACCGGTCCCAAGCTTTGCCAAATAGGGGATCCTCTCGCCTCAGTGCATCCGGATCGTTGACGTTGTCTAGGTAGAAGATGCCGTTGTCGGTGATGAACTCCCACTGTTCACTGACTACAAAGTTCATGTCCAGTTGGCTATTGAGCGCTTTCTTGCAAGCCTTCTTCGCTTTGCAACATTTGCCGGTCATCTGTTTCTTCGGTGAGTGAGCTGCAGCGTGGACTTCTACGGGACCGTTCAGTTAAGAAGCCTCAGGAGCTTTGACCCGCGTAAGGACCCACCGGAAAGAGTCTTGATTTTTGCATCCAGCTTGGTAAGCTCCCGCTCTAACTCTCCAATTTTGGCAGTACGCTCCTCTGCCTGCTTCATGCCATACGCAGAATATTCTCGTGCGAGCTTCACGCCGTCATCCAGAGCCTTCTGCTGCGCGGCCTTCTTTTTACGGAATGCTTCTCCAACTTCCTTGCATGTATTAGGACACGCTTTATAGCCGGCATGCTCATCAGAACCGTCGCAGCAATCTAAGGAAGACACAGCAGAGTTCAGCAATGCGGCAAGCGTGCGATGATTGTAACCAACCTACCACAGACGCCATCATTTACGCGTGAGCTTAATATATCCTCCCCAATGTAGTCCTCATTTATACAATGGAATCGGCTGTTCTCGCAAGCAGCAGTGCCTAAACAAATGGATGATCAGTAAGATACTCATGAGATAGAAGACATCATGGGTTACATGCTCACCCGGTTCATCAGACCCGTCCGGGCAATCACAATAGTCATCATTCACTGCCGCAAACTTGATTGTCTTTGATCCATCTAAGCATCTAAAGGCTTCTAGCGCCGAGGTGGTGGTGTACTGGCCGCGCTCTGTAAAATGAGGACGAGAACATCAGACAAGCTGCGGAGGGTTGATTGAATTATTGGGCGTGGCATACTTGACGGATGGACGCCCATCAGCGCTTGCTTCGGGGTCCATTTTGATGAGGCCGCTGTGGCGCCGACGGCCGTGAGGCAGAAGACCAACGCGACGAGGAGCCAAGATCTACGTCTCATCATTGTCATTCTGACTGGGAGGCAGCAAAAAGACAGACCCAGAGCCTGGTTTTAAAGCCTTTCAGACGTCTGTGCTTTGCAGCAGCTGTGATATGCCTCTGCGTTGCATTTCTCGAGGAACGCTGGAGAACTCTGACGCGCTTTATCGTTGACTGGACAGCGACGGCGACGACACACTCGGCAACGACAGGCACCGTTGGCTGCGACCGTCAACATTCTCTGAGCCATGTTATATGAGCCAGCATGATTGCGTATAAGCTGCTCAGATGGCATTATTGGGTAAGTGGCTGTCAGATTATCATAGTCCTCTACATGCAACTTGTACAGCGAGTGGTCACATGCGACATCGTAGTTGCAGGAGAAGGACATCAGTGCGATTGACATTGATTTGAGGGTCTGTCGTTGATTAACGATATGCAGCCTGTCGGCGGTCCATCACCCTGCTCTGCGAGTCTCCGTCGCGCGCGATGAGTTAGGTCATGTAATGACCACGTAGATCCAGCATGTTGTTCGTCATGCATATAGTGGCTTAACAAAATGCATTCCCCGAAGCTCATCGTCAGCACAAGGGTATAAAAGGCCGATCGTGCTCGAGCTCGCTGGTTCCACTCATAGGGAAATATCTTCATAATACTTTGTTAATCTCGCGGACTGTCCATTAGCTGTTCAAATACAATGCCAGCTGTAAGCGGGGCTATCTCAGGCGTCGTGCGCAACATCGAGGAGGCTGTTGGCGTTGGCAATGAAACCTGCACGGTTGCAAACTACCTGTTAAGACGTTTGAAGGAGCTGGGATGTGGTACTGTGTTTGGCGTGCCTGGAGATTTCAATCTGGAATTTCTCGACTCAGTCGAAGGTATGTGTAGCTGCGAATTGCAACGAGCTCTAGCTACTAGTTCTAACATCTATCGGCGGCGAAAAGACTTCGAAGGTATCACCTGGGGCTATAACACGAGCGAGTTGGCCGCGGGCTATGCAGCCGACGGCTATGCCCGCGTTTGCGGGATTGGTGCGTTATGTACGACGTTTGGGGTTGGCGAATTGAGCGCCATCAACGCTCAGGCCGGGTCTTTCGCGGAGATGGTTCCTGTTGTGCATATGTAAGTTACCGGAGACTTCGCGACGTGATGTTCTCACTGACAGTTGAAGTTCAGCGTTGGCACACCTTCAACTGTTTCCCAGGCCAACGGCGCGATATTGCATCATTCCCTTGGCAATGGCGACTTTCGAGTCTTCTCCCGTATGTTCCAGGAAGTAACGGTAGCCCAGGCCATGCTTCGACCTGATAATGCGGCCTCCGAAATTGATAGGGTGATCCGCGAGTGCTTCGTGCGCCGTCGTCCGGTCTACATCGGATTGCCATCAGATGTAGCCAACCAGAAGATCAAGGTCGACATGAAGCCATTAGACGTGACACCGCCGGAGAATCCGAAAAGTGCAGAGGCCGAAGCTGTAAGTACCTTGCGTGGTTCCATTCGGCACACACCAGGTGAAACCCACAATGGGATCTCTCCGCACAGGTGGATCGTATTTTAGATGTAATCAACAAAGCGAAGAACCCTGCAATCTTGATTGATGGATGTGCTCAGCGATTCCACATCGAGAAGGAGATCCGTGACTTTGTGGACGCAAGTGGCCTTCCTGTGTATGAGTCTCCGATGGGAAAAGCTGTTCTGTCAGAGTTTCACAAGCAGTTCCGAGGTGTCTACCTGGGCGAGCTAACGCCGGAGCCGGTGAAGAGTGAAGTGAACAATGTCGATGTCCTAATCAGAATTGGATCTATCAAGAGCGACTTTAACACCGGTACGTCAACAAAACTTGCTCGCACGCCATGACTGCCCCTAATCGCCCCTATTGCAGGAGGGTTCACCATGCAAATTTCGAAGGATAAGCAGATCGAACTTCACTCGGACCATACCTTGATCTTCCATGCGCGATGGGAAAACGTCGGATTCAGGGGTGTTTTAAAGGGACTCGCGAAACGAATCCAGAGCCGAGCGTGGACGTTGCCGCCCGCGAAATTCCTAGGAACTCAAGGACTGCTCACGGATTCCACTGACGAAATCCAACATGGTTACTTTTGGAACGTTCTAGGCTCCTACTTTTCCAAAGATCCACATATCGTAACGGTTGAGACCGGTACCAGCAGCTTCGGGACATCTCTGCAGCGACTCGCCGAAGGATCCATCTACATATCTCAGGTACTTAGTACTGCGATCTGGTACTTCGCGTCCCATAGAAGCTGAACTTCTTATTTTTCAAGGTGTTGTGGGGCTCCATCGGATTTGCTACAGCGGCGGCGCTGGGCGCGTCTATTGCAGGCCGTGAACTAGAAAAGCCGAAGCGAACGGTGTTGGTTACAGGTGACGGAAGTTTCCAGATGACGGCGACCGACTTATCAACTTTCCTTCGTCACAAATTGACACCCATTATAATTATTATCAACAACGACGGATGTAGGTATGCCTTCAAGTCAGTTCCTCAGAGCCGTACCTCACATTCATCAAATAGACACGATTGAACGGTATATTCACGGGGAAAACCGAAATTACAATCACACAATGATGTGGAACTATGCCAAGAGTCTCGAGTACTTCGCCGTCCCTTCGCAACGCGACATGCAACCAGCCTTTGGCCTTCAAAGTAGGATTCAGACGAAATCGGAGGTGGAACCCGCCTTACGACAAGCCTTTGGCGAAACGGACAAGATCCATATACTCGAAATCATCATGCCCAAGTTGGACGCGCCTATTGGCATGGTGAAAACGGCAGAGAAGACAGCTGCAGAAAACAAGGTAAAGTCTGAGATAGAGGGCGTTTGATCTTCATGGCCGTTTGTTCACTTCCGCTTCTGGTTCTATCAGTACGATGGCAACTCTTGAGGTTCCTGCATCTGCCCCTGCATTGTTGTACGTCGTTGTAGCCATTCGCTCTATTCCTGTTTATGAGTTCGTCCTTTGCGTTTTGTAAATATACACTGGAATCATTGCCTCATTTCACTTTACGCAGTGACATGGGAATGCAACTGCGGCCTAGAGTTATTCGAAACTCAACGTAGTGCGTTCACGAAAGGCACTTACATCCTCGGCGATTTCTAACCAGGATATGGCAGATAATGCGTCGTCGCTTGCAATTGTCGGGAGATCCCCATGACGCCAGGAGACGAATCCATCAAATTGATGCTCCAGTTTCAGGAACCGGTCTGCCTTAACGTCGCGCGGTGGCTTCGTCTCCGCATAGATGCTTCCTAAGGTGGAGTGTGCCATGAGAGAATGCTCCCTTCAGAAAACTTCAACAAAGTCTTTACCAGTGTAACCCTTGGGCACCGGCACTTTCACACCTCGCAAGCCTCTGCCGCGAAAGCATGACTGGAACGTCTCTGCAGCCCAGCAATAGTATCCGTTATTTAACGTCCCTTTGTGTGATACAGCACTGGGAGCCTACCTTCACTACCTTTCTCGCCCTGCTGGTCGGTAGGCACCTCATCCTTAGTGACCGTGAAATATGCATGAATGTTGGCGGGGCCATCGTGATGGATACTACAAGGAAGCAAGTGGAGCCGGTCCGCTTTAACAGTCGGCACCGACGATCTATCCCGCTTGTCTAATGCTATAGCGGTTCTATCCATGATGTGATTCGGCCATGATCATTTCTGGGAAGCCCGATTTTGGAGTGAGCGTGGACGTACCCAAGCAATATTCGGACACTTTCAAAACAAATAGTAGCTGAGTGGTAAGTATTCGTAGTGAGATATGACAGTGAGCCAAGCAGAGTTCGTCAAATCAGGAGAAATGAGACGCAACGATGAGGGCATCAAGCGGTTGGGGACGTATATGCTGAAGGGTTGGGTAAGTTTGAGGAGCTTGTACCGGTGCCTGACATGACAGAACCGCCTGCTTACTTCGTGCGTAAACTTCAAATTGGCAGGTAATGACGGATGAACCATGCCGAAATGCAGGCTGTAATGTACGTTTCTGCTCGTAGCTTCCCAACGGTAGTCCCTCAGCGCGAGTCTTAACGGACATTCACAGGTCCCAACTGTTAGAACCAAAGACAGGTCTATCGTTCGATTCTGCGTCCTTTGTGACGACAAAGACCACCCGTATCCGACAGTTCCTGCTTCAGTTGTACCCGATGTGAAAGAAGATGAGCCTGAGCCCAATGTCTCCTCATCATGGGACGTTGCGGACGAAGGTATGAGTCTACATCAACCAATTCACCGTCCTTCCACCGCTTACACTGTTCTGAAGCCATTGAGGTTCGGCCTGCATCAACTGAAGATCCGGCTAGGGCAGAGCTACGTAGAAGGCAAGGGGAGCGCGCGAGCCAGCTACTGGGACAGAAACTACTCTCAGGATGGGCGCTGCTTGATGAAATTTGCCCAGGAATTACATGTTTTGCGGTAAGCGAGGCTGGGAATTCCGTTGCACCGGAAAAGTACTGAACATGGTTGGCAGATACCACTTGTTCGCAACCGACAGAAGCAAAAGTATTGCGTGATATGTGAACGGACGTATTCCGAAGAACAGTCCACCTCGCAACAGTCGGGCTCTACAGAAACCATTTTAACACCCACAGTAGCCGCTGTGGCATCGACGACGGATCGTACGCCCATACAAGCACCACGAATGGAGCGTAGTGCACCGTCACCGCCAACTCAGATAGAAAAGCTCCCACGGGCAAATTACCAGGTAAGTTATTAGTAGACTGTGTCAGAGGCAGGAACGCATTAAACACAATCCGGCGGAAACAGCGAAGCAGCGCTTGTAAACGACGGAAAATTGATTTGGAAACTGACTCTGTCACTTCCACGCAGCGTGAGCCCGTCCAGGCTGAGAATGCCTCCTCAGTGGATAAATCTGACTTTGACTCGTTGATGGCACAAAAATTCCTCACTTTAACCACTCTTGAGGAGCGGATGGAATCCTTACGCAGAGATCTAGAGGGCGCAAGAACCGCTCTGGATATCAAGGTTCTCTGTGACGCTATCGCTAGTTGTGCGGCAGCCATTGTGGCATGCCAGGGGATCAAGAGCCACTAGACTGTAGTATAGAGAACTATGCACTGCTGCACACTTCGACATTTATCAATGGCCAGTGTAAGCTCCGTGCGCACAATGCAAGGGTTCGTGTTTCATCGATGTTATCTCTTGGCATATTACATAGCAAGCAAATACTTGGGTGTGGCGGAGAACTTCTGGTATCCTTTGATCACCTTGTTCACCGCGTCTAGGAAGTCCTTTTCCGTCGCGACCTGCAAGAAACACGTTCATTGAGCACTTTCGACGCGGGCATGTAGTCACAACCACAGGTACCTTTCTCCGTCCGCGGATAGCGAACATGCCAGCCTCCGTGCATACACTCCTTAGTTCGGCCCCGGTAGCGTTCGGGCAAAGGCGAGCAATCAGGTCATAACGAATATCTCTCTCCACACTCATACTACGCGCATGAATCTTTAAAATATGTGCTCGTCCTTCCAAGTCAGGAAGGTTGAATTCGACCTTTCGGTCGAGACGGCCGGGACGCATCAGTGCTGGGTCTAGCGTGTCGGGCCTGGTCAGGTAGTCAGTTTCTCTTGCCTCCATCACACGAACAACAGCATATCATCACGCACCGGTTGGTAGCCATAAGAACCTTGATGTTTCCACGAGGATCGAAACCATCGAGCTGGTTAATCAACTCTAACATAGTTCTTTGCACTTCGTTATCACCGCCTGCACCATCATCAAAACGAGCTCCACCAATGGCATCAACCTCATCGAAGAAAATGATGCACGCTTTTTTTGTTCTTGCCATTTCGAACAACTCGCGAACCATACGGGCACCCTCACCAACATATCTAATAGGAGCAAAATTAGGCGGCTGCAGAAAGGCAGGAGTCAAAAGGCACCGCTCACTTTTGCACAAGCTCGGAACCAATGACTCTAATAAAGGTGGCATCTGTACGATTTGCCACCGCACGAGCTGATAATGTTTTGCCAGTCCCGGGAGGACCATAGAGTAAAACACCTTTGGGTGGGTCAATGCCGAGCTTGACGAATCGTTCTGGTTCAAGCAGCGGCAATTCTACAACTTCTCGTAGCTTGTCCAGCTGTTCTTTGCATCCACCAACATCGCTATATGTAACGTCAGGTTTCTCTTCGACCTGCATCATAGTCACTGTGGGATCAATCTTTGGCGGCAGCGGGATGTGAATCTGATACTTGTTTCGGTCCACGCCCACACGCATGCCCTCCTCAATATCCGTCGGCGCCACACGTTCGCCTAGTCCTACGACGAATTTTGCAATCTGCTTTACGTTGATGACATATTTCGCGTCCTCTCCCTCTCCTGCCTGAATGATTTTCGTACACCTGGCAACTTGTAATGGTTGTTCCTCGGACATCCGCATCTTATCTGCAGGAATGTCCCATAGATTCGGCGGGGCCAAGCCAGTCTCTGCCTCTTTGACACCCATCTTTTCGTTTACCCTCTTCTGAATTTCCTTAATGTCGACCTCGATGGCTTTCAGCTCTTTCGCGTACGGACCTCGTCCCTAAATCCGCACATAGTCAGTGAGACCATAACAAGGCGGCAGGCAGGTCAAAGTAGACCACATACGTATGTTTTGAGTAATGCGATATCCCCCTCATCAAGAACTGAACGACACGCGTATCAGCAGGCAAGTGGCATGTCTAACTGAAAAAATCAACGAAGCACCTTTAATCTTCTCCTTGTCCTTGTCCTCGTCGAGGGGTTTTTCGTCTATTGAAGGGCAGTTGTTGCGTTAGCCCTCTACATCAGCGAACCAAACAGAGCTAGATCCAAACCGCGCCCTCCCACTTACACTTTTCCCAGTCCGATTTAGGAGGCATGCTTGTTGTGTTCCTGTTTTGTTAAATCCCCAGAGCGAGCGTCTGTAATGCAAATGGCCGTCGTTGATGGGTAGCTTATATATCAAAGGTTCGACTGTGATGTTGGTTGTCTCTGCGTTTCGCTTGCAAGATTTCAAAGGCGCCAGTCCGCGTGTCATAATACACGTCCGCCTTCATAGTGCCAAAACCCTAGCACGTGTAATGTCATGTGATGTTCATCAGGCGCATGTGACATACATAGTACACAGTCACACACACAACAATCACTGTGCCACATGTCACTTGCGAGAGAAGTTCGCACTTTCGTTATTTGTTTTTGGGCTTTTTGAACTTTGCAACGGTAAACCTACGCAGCGGAGCGATCTACGTTCATTATTTGGACAACGCTGAGGGGATTTCGCGCAAGGGGCAAGGCATAAAATGGGCAAGACGGGAAGTAATAAGAAAAAGAAGTCGGCCGCTCGCAGGGCGGATCCTCTCGGTCTCAACTCTGAGGCGCCTGTCGTCTCCTCCTCTTCTACACCAGCTACCGCTGTCGCAAATGGGTCCGATGAGATCTTGCCCTTGGTCAAGAAATTGACATCCATGAACGTCGATGATAGAGCTTGGGCTGCTACCGCCTTATCCAACCTCGTCCTGGACAGAGACACTCGCAAGAAGTTGCTCGCAAGTGGCATCCTTGATGCTCTCATCAGGCTCCTCTGCGATACGCAGCCAGAGGTTGTCCAGGAGGCCGCCGGTGCCCTGAGAAATCTCGCCGTCGTGGGCGGCAACGACATCTGCATCGACATCTTGCGCAAAAACGCTCACATCGCCCTCCTCGCTCTCGTGCCAAAACTGAAAGCGTCTTTCGCTGAGCGTTTGTCTCTAAATAAGGCTGAAAAGACAAACGAATCGAGTCAAGTTAGATGCTGCTTCGATATCGCTGACCAGGTCATTGGTGTCCTATGGTGTCTTGCCGAAGTTTCCGACCGCGCTGTGCAGGCCTTGACCTCGGACCCCGTCTTGATCCCGTTCCTCCTCTCTATTCTCACCTGCGCGGATTCGTCCCTCCCTTTCTCCCTTGTCCAGTCCGCCGCTCAATGTCTCAACACCCTCGTCGAAGACAATGACGCATGCCACGTCCATTTCTCCCCGCAGGCCATCACCTTGCTACTATCCATCGCTGCCGGACACGTCGACCGCTGGAACACCTGGAACGCTAATGCGATCCACATTCGTGCTCTCGTCGCCAGTGTCCTCTTTAATGTGAAGTCCGCAGTTACCACTTCTTCTTCGTCGACTTCACCGCAGGACCTTTACAATGCCATTTATGCGGCCATCGCGGCCGCTCTTGACTTGGACCTGGTTCCACTCGTTGCCAAAGCACAGGACCTCGGCAAGCTTATTGATGCGAAAGACGCACAACCCTTGGAAGCAGGTCCTGAAGAAACCGCCATGACACCGCCTGGTGAGCAAGAACGTGCGAAAATGGAAGAATTTGACAGAAAATTGGAAACAGTTATATTCACCCTTGAAGTGTTTGCCAATGTATCCGCGTCGGAAGAAGAGGACGGATGGGCGGACGATTTGGCGAATGAAAACGGAGACAGCGAAATGGTAGAGGACAATGACGACGTGGTACAAAACGGCGACAACGACGATGATGGGGTGCTAGCCATGATGGAAGACGACAGCGATGTCTTGGATGCCATTCGTGAACAAAGCGGCACCTCGGAAATGGACACGGGCGCTTCCTCGATATCGGCCGATTTGTCGCCCGCCCTCCAGGTATTAACCACCAGCTATCCGTTCCTCTTCGAAAAGGCCGTCAGTCTCTCTCAACCCGTCACACCTCCCTCCACGCCACATGCTTCCAACATGGCCACCCACCTCCGCACTCTGCAGACCCGCGCTCTCGGCGTCATCACCAACATCCTCAACCACCCAGCAGCCGCCCGTGCCTTCCTCACCACCCCTTCGCAAATAACCCTCCTTTGGGGTCTCCTCTTTACCGTCGCTCAAAGCGCCTCCACCCACCTTGACCTGATTGAAGCCGCCATTACGTCTCTTTACACTCTCCTGCGGTTCATCGATCTCTCTGCCCAGCTCCAATCCATCCCCCTCTCCATCCCGCTCAATGATGCCGACGCCCTTCTCTCCACCGTCGCCAATAACACTGTTCCCGAGGTCCTCCGCGTTAAATGCATCTCGGTCCTCGGTCTCCTCGCTCGCATTCAATCCGACATTGAACTCAATCGTCGCATCGGTACTGCCTGTCTTTCCCTCCTTTCACATACACATACCCCGCTCGATCTCGTCATTGAAATTCTGGACCAGTTCTACGACATTTACGCTGACGCGGCCTTTTCTTACGACGCGCCCGTGTTTGTTCAGCAAGGCTTCCTTGACAAGTTGAAGACGTTGGAACCCGAGCTGCGCAAACGCGTCAAGTCTGTGGATCGGAGAAAACATAAGCAAAGGAGAGAGGCTGGTGAATTGGCGTACACCAATCTCGTCGAGTTTATCAAGTACAAGGCGTCCGAGCGCGCGTAGATAGAATCGCCTCTTACACAGTCGCTTAATCACTGTGTGTGTTAGGGCGAAGTTTATCATCCAAAAAGTGTTTATTTATTCTGCAGCCTGCCCTACGCTCGAATTTCCTATTTGTATGTGTACCAAAAAGATAATGATTCCTCCCAATGGCTGCGTGTAGGGTGTGCCACCAGCGACGTAACCCATAGGTTCTGAAAGGAAGAAATTCTGACTCGGCCATCGTACCCAAGATGGTCCGCAAGCCTCCTCATGAACCCAGACAGTTGCGTTTTCAAAGGATCAAACCCAACTACCTCATTGGGGACAAGCAACATATTAGACCAAAATAAACTGCTTCCCCCTTTTCCCAATGCCCACTCGCTTGACCCTCACTTCATAATTCGGCGTAAACAAACATCCTTCGTTCATCATCCCCATCGCAATCCGGGCAATATTTCGAGCATCGTCTCGCCCCGAGTGTTCCCTGCCTTCGAACCGCATGCCCATCTCCTCCAGCATCCCGTTTAGATTCTGTCTCTCCCGCGCGTAGAAGTCAGTATAGAGCCGTCGCAGGTCGACAAAGGAGCGGAGGTAGCCGGGACGGGAGATCCGCGAGTGATGGCACTGCTTGCGGATGAAATCGCGAATGTCCCAGGGTCCGTCAGTGATGAAAAGAGTGTTGCGGTACGGGGGTTGGGCGTACTGGGAGAGCCAGGTCTCAAAGTCTCGAAGGACGGTGGAGAAGGTGGGTGCCGCGTCTACAGTCGCCTGGTTTGGTCAAAGAAGTGAAAGAACGAGGAAAAACATTAGCCATTGTGGAGTGCGATGTTTGCCGTACCCGCCCTTTCCAGAATATGCGTGGGAAAGCAGACACGCCAGCAACAATATCGCACCTGATCAATCCCCGTCAGCTCTATACAAAACGCACTCAATTTGGGGTGTACCGTCGGCCTCACATACGAATGGAACTCATCTACCACACGCATCGTCTCCCCATTGATCAACACCACCGGAAACTCGATGATTTCATTAGGAAAATGTCGGTCTGCGTCTCGATCGCACGTGGCTTCGACATCCAACACGAGGTAAAAGTCGTATGGTTGGGACGTGTCCGCGCGTTTACATTCGCGGTAGACGTGTCGCCAATCGGTCGCAGGGTACGGTGGCGGTGAGGCTGACGCCTCGTCGATGATAGCATTGTCATCAGTGCCCCCGTGACTGTTGGTACCCGAAGATAGATTGTGTTCTCCGTCCAGCGACAATGTCATCGTCGTCGTTTCCCCTGCGCTGGCCACCGTGATCGCTTCGTCCACAGGCGGTAGCATCCTCACATCGACCTCTTCGCTAAAATGAACTCTTTTCCCCGGTTTTTTGGCGCCGCTTTTCAAGGCGCGTCGTAGTCTCGCTTGCAGAACGGCCTTTGTTCCGGTGGTGTTGAGATTCAACTCCGCGAGTTGCGCGCGGAGTTGGTCAACTTTCGGGTGCACTGATGGTGTTGTCTCTGCCGCTGGTTCTACTGACGCTGGTACGGTTGAAGGCGAGACACTGTTGTTGGAGTTCTTGGGTGACTTTTTCTTGGGTGTATACGGCGGCGGTGCAACGTGGACATGTACAGCGGTCATCGTGCCTCTGCTCTACCTTATAATGATACCAAATGTTGCGCTTACTCCAAGCCTCCTGCACTGTAAAGACCCCCGTTCTTTTACTTCGTCGTAGTCTCTCGTGATGATGATCGTAGTCCTCGTTTAGAAACGTCGTCGCTCGTTTGGAAATTTGGCGGAAACTCGCACCCACATCTATGTTATCGATATCACAAGTTAACAGCTCATGAGAAGCCGGTTCTGTTAATGGCCAAAAAGGAACACTTCTGCAGAAGGGCATCAATATTAGGGTGGTCGGTCAAGGAAAGAGGACCAGGAGACGAGCGGAAGACAACCATGAGATGACCATGTCCGATCCGTCTGTGGAGAACAAGACTGATCCAGCTTTCCCGCGCGACGCATTCCAATTTCTGCCTCTCCTATCTCTCACCCTCCAGAAACTACAATGGGCATCCAAGGACGGCACATTGAAAGCTGAGGATGCCATGCGGTCTCCGGATGTGAGTTTCGTCCCATTTTCAACCAACCGCAACCTGACAAAGGAATGTAGCCACTGAATACATACCTACGGCCACTATGTTCACAATAGGTTCGACAACTGTTGGCCAAGATCCAAGGGGCTCAGCGTATCATCAAGGGAATGTCAGGCATTCATGTGCATGAAGACCAACAACAGAAGATGCTGAAAGGGTACATGGCCCAGCTGGCCGAAGAGAGGTAAAATGCAAACGTGGCGCGTGCAACGGTCACTGAGTATCCAGACTAAATGCCTATGTTTTTTCCTCGTGTTGCAGATCACACCCATTGTTCAATGCGGCCGACACAGAGGATGAAATGGATGTGGATGCGGAAGCGACGGTTAAGAAAGAGGATGCGTGATGTTTATTAATTGAATGTGGAATGCCTTAAGTGCTGTCCGTGACAACTAGTCTAACCAACAACAAACTCGCAGTATCGTGTCCTGACACTTTGAAAATACTTTTGGCGGAATACTTGTCCTACGTTTTTTCCATTTCCCCTCGTTGCTCTCTCCCTTCATGCTTCCGCCTGTGCCAAGTGTCCGTTCCGACCCGGCATTCACAGATGTCTCGTGATGATACGGAGGATTGCGCTTTCAAGGCGATCAATTGACCATCGGCGCCTCCGCAATTTCTGTCACTTATGGGGCCGCCATATCCATGTCCATCCCAACAGGTACACCCTGCTCCGCCACGGCTCCCAGCGGGGCAAGCGGTGCTTCCGTCAAGGGCAGTTCCGAGGCCGACCGCATACGATGCGTAGAGACCCTTCGCGGTGGAACAGGTGATGCCGGTATTGCGTCCACGAACCGCGAAGAATTAACAGAATCGCGAGACATACCACGTGGAAGTGCAGGGTCGAGTCGCATACTGGCGTCGGAAGCTGCACGTTGCATGGGCATGACTGCAGGATCGTTGTACACGACGCTTGAAGAGCGAGACCCTCGACCGAGTGGGTCTGCCAGACTCTCTCGGGACCCACGTGCCTCGTTCAGTGGGTACCCGTCACCGGATATCGGCATGTCCGGCTCACCATGCGACATTACAGAATCGACCGACCGAGAACGGGAACCAGACCGGTGCTTGCGCCTCAAGCGACGCTTTCTATGACGTTGGCCTCCAGCCATATCATCCATCACCGGCTCTGCAGCTAACGGAACTTGAGCATCTCCGCGTTCGGCTCCAGGTCCGAAAGGCTCATTGGGCACTGCAAGCCGATCGCCATAGGATTTCGCCGCGGCAATGGCTTGCGGGACAAAACCACCCTCGCGACTGGCTCGTCTGCGCTCAACTTCTGCTTCCACCTCTTCGGGGGATCGGAAGATGGGTGTGGGCGGACCTTGAATCCTGTAAGATCTACATCACAAGATGAAATAAGAACATTAGCAAATGGGAACTTGGAACTACGTGACGAATAAAACGTGAAGTTCATACTCAATCTTTTGCCGGATAGCCGCCACCCATTCAATCATTTCTTCCTCGCTTCCAGCTTTAAACGCAAACCTTTGAGGTTTGTCTGCGCCGAGACCCAATGCCCATCTACCTCGCCTGGCAGCCTGGCCGACCGTCACGTAAAAGATGTGTTGATGGAAGCGATCATGGTCAATTTCTACCATGACTCGTGGCTGGCTGAGGCAAACGTCAAATGCCCGGTACGGTTCTTGAAGTGGATTGGTGGTGGAACGAGCGGTTGGTGTACGATGTGTCGGCATGCTACATTTCGATCGAAGATCAGTCGCTCTCCATGACAAACGTTTGGCATGTGTCACGTAGCAAAATTGCCACTTACTTGAGTCTCACAGTTGGCACTTCTCCCATAGAATCCATCCCTCGTTCATGAGCGCGCTGCTCCCTATTTAACATATCCATCTGTGTCGGCTCCATGTACGCATCTCGGGCCCACAACTCGCTGTCCCGTCTGAACGCATCCGGATCATCCTGCTTGTCTCTGAGAGTCCTGCTCCTGCCATGTTTTTCCTCTGGGTATCCTCCAAATTCCTGGTTGGCGGACATGCGTCCAACGTACGGATCGTCACCGAAGGAGCTACGACGCCGCATGTGACGTTCATCCTGATGCCTTCTCACGCGGTCTCTGTCAATCTGTTCGGGCGTGGGACCCAAACCTGGCTCTTCACCAAACAGGCCACCGATCACACCTGCAGCGGCATTGGCCAGCCCTTTCACCGCTCCACCCAAGGTCGGATCGACACCCACTTCTTGTCGCCCCATGCTTGGCCGACGCGCTGGCATATCCATTCCAGGTTCGGCATATCCCCGATTATAAGTACGTCCTTGATTGAAAGACTCTAGCGATCTTGCTCGTCTCCTTGACAGTGTAGGGTCCCGCGACATGCGCCAATCCTGTTCAGGAAGTCGTCCAGGCATACTCGCACCCATCATCCCTCGACTCATCATCCCTCTCCCGTCCGGACTCATATGTCTTCTGGTCGCCCGATTATACGGGTCATTCATCATGTCACTCATTCGATCTTCTACGTACTCGCCTTGTCCGACCGTCCCGGTGATTATACCTTCCACAATCTGCTGCGTATGCCCAGGCATACCATATCCACCCACATTGATTGCACTTTTGGTCATTTTGCTGAACTTGGCGTCGAAGCAATGCAGCCATCCAGTTTCGGTCAGCACCACAACCGTGGGCTTCCATTTAGAGTGCCGCACCGTCCCGCAACGATAGAGAATTCCTTGCTTTTCGACACGCATGGGCTCCAATGGGAAGGGAAAGTGGTGCAACTGTCGTGGTTTGGTGAGCGCGGGGGACGTGAAGATTTGGAAAGTGACTGCGAAGCGGTGGAACGGGCCGTACGGGTCCAACTCGGACAACAATGCGCGAATGTCTTGATCCGCCGGCATTGCGCTATGCATTCTTCCAGATATACGCAAATATCCTACAACCACATCACGCAAGGCATCAACTAATTGGGCGTCGAATTGCTCGGCTTGCTTGTTGACTTCAAAAACACGACGTTGGAAAACGTTCTCCGCATCGATCATTCTCCGCAACTGAGCATGCAGTGAGCGCGAGGCCAGCCAAGGATCGTCGGTCGCCAATGGCTGTCGTCCCGCCGCTTCTTCTTCATATAACATTTGTGAGGATGCGGGTGTGACCTGACGTGCTACTTTCTCGTACCGTCGAAGTGCGGTGATGGTTTCGTTACGCGATTTGATGATGTTGTACATGAGTCCGTCAATCTCCCTGCTCAAAGCCGTCCTCTTGGTCTTCAGATCCTTTTTTAGCTTCTGCAATCGCGAAATCGTATGCTCTCTGATGAATCGTTCAGTGGACGCGTGGTCCATACCGAAACGTTCGATTGTCTGTGCAAAGGGCTTTACCAATCCCGATGAGAACATGAATATGCCTTGTAATTGAGGTCCCTTTTCCTGCATTACGACATTGGTGAGTTTTTCGAAGTGACGCTTGTATGCTGCTTCAAGCTCAACAATTCCCGAGAAGAAGTGGATAAGATCCTTTGAGGGAGGAGTCAGCTTTCGCATCATAATAACGAAGCCAATAAGTTGTGTTTACCGTTAACGTGACACCCCAAGCTTTAATTCTTTCCAGGACGATGGGGATACGTTCAAACTGTTCTGCAGCGTAAGGCCATAATTCCAAATGGTCCGGCGGCACTTTTCCTGCCTGCCGTGCCATGGAAGACTCCAGGGTGGTCGGAGAATTGAACGTTATTCGATGCAAGCGATTCATTGTATGTGCTCTACTTTGCTTTCGAACGCTATCTGCCATCGAAACGAGCGTGCGAGTTGTCAACACGAACGCGCTTCGGAGCTCACGTAATCCGCGTAAATTACCAAACCCTAGTTAGATTACACGACAGAACTCGCCCACACTCGCCTTCTGCTAAACTTTCCCTCTCCAGAGAGAGCTTTCTATTCACGACGAGGTAGTGCCAGTCAGCGAAGGTGGGGATTCAGTTGAGGGACGGAACAGATCTTGGTGGCAGCTGGGTTGAACTGGCAGAGTACGGGCGGGTGCAGAGGTAGCAGTACTAGATCAGGCGACGTATGTAGCAGTGCCTGTGCACAGATCTTGAATATTACTCAGATAGCCTACTGCTTGTGACTTCGCGATAATGGGACGAGTAAAAGACCGCAGAGTTAAGGGAAGCGCCCAGCCTGCCGACTCTAGGTGCGCAACGTTTGCCTTTTTTCATGTGCAGCATTGCCATCGCTCACCGTCTTCACAGTCGAGCCGCAGATCTTCTCGCTAGTACCGCTTTCGGCGCCTTCGGATCTCAAGCAACAACCGTCCAATTTACTACACCGGCATTTGGCAGTGGAGTGGAATGGGAACTTGGAGACATTCACGGGGAGGTCAAAGTTCTCTTCAAGAGGTTATCCAAGCGGGACAGTGTCACTCGAACAAAAGCCTTGGAGGAGCTCTCCGTTTATGTTCAGAATGAGGATGTGGAGTCAGTGAAGCAAATCGTGCCTGCTTGGGTCAAGACGTACATACGGCTGAACACTGATGCCAATCGGCGCGTGCGCGAACTGACGAACATTGTACATTTGCTCATTGTGAAGAAAGACCGAAAACAGCTTGCACCATATTTAAAAGAGGTGATAGGTTACTGGTTATGCGCCAAGTTTGATACCAGCAAAGAGTCGTCCAAAGCTGCTGTTGAAGCGTTTGATGTAAGTGCCCAACAGCATTTCCCTGCCACAGCAACACCCATCCGCTAATATCACCTATTCATGTCTTCTTGGCGGATCATAGACAGCGTTTCCGAAGAAAAAAGCAGATGTCCTAGTATTTTGCCAAACGGAGATTTTGGCATTCATAACCGAGAACATATTACACCAAACACCTGAAACATTAAGTGAGAACAATGTTAAACCTGCATCACCCCTCGTTCTTCAACTGAAACACTGAAACAGGTGATCCTAGGTTCACTACAGATGAAGACAGCGCATCTAAGTATGCCAGAATAGTATCTAGCTCGTTCTATATGCTCGGTTACATGCTCGGTAGGATGGTTACCGTTTCGAAAGTGTTCAATTCTGCTTATTTACCGTACCATGGATAGAGCAAGTGCCGGAGACGGAAGTACAACAAAGCCGACATTTGTACGAATCGCTTTGTTGCGAAACCAAGTTTTGGTCGAAATGCCGACATGAGTCGGCCCAGATCCGCTGCTCAGTATACTACTTCTTAAAAACAGCTGTTCAGAAAGTCTCGAATTTACTTGAGCCCCACATTCAAATCATCTCGACGACGTTTCTTGGCAAGGCCTTTACAGACACCGAGCAATCCACGCATCGCGAACTTTGGGATGCGCTAGTTCTTCTGACAAAGGAATTTCCACACTCTTGGATTTTGGCCTCCGAAAAGAAACCTGTTCTGCCCAAGCTGTACGCGTTTTTGAAAAAGGGCGTCTACGGTTCGGTGAGCTTGGTGTACCCTAGCCTGCTGGCCCTCATCGCCCACTTGCCCAAGGAGATCCTTTATGATTGCGATTTTCGCCGAGAGTTTTTGAGTAGCATATGGGCTGGTTTAGAGAGCGGAACACTTGACCAAGCGCATGGCGGCATATTTTTGGAGTCATATTTGGAGTGCGTCATGTTTTTGATTGTCAGCGGCCGAGATAATGATGAGCTGGCGTCTAGCACGCGATGCATCGTCAACGTGGATTTTTTCCGGCCGATCAATGCATACCTGTTTCCATCACGCCATTCAAAATCAACTGGCCGCATGAAACCGGCGGACATCGCACGCATCAGCGCGAAATATTTTGTCAAGCTTGGCACTAGCTCCAAAGTATCGCGGCAATTATTTGATGCTGCCACGGAGAAACTGATGGGAGTTGCGAATCAAGCGTTGACCGAAGTGAAGTATGATGAGCAGGGTGTCCTCTCGGTAGCCGACTTTGATCTATTTTGCAAACGGCTTGCCGAATTATTTGGTTTCCTTCAGGTTTCAAACCCAGAGATAGAAGAAGATTTCAACACTGTAATACGGGCGGCGTTCGCCTCCGCGCTGATGGGAGTCACTGAAAACGAACATCGCGCTGGGCTATCGCTTTTCTTACGAGACACCGCGCGGAGATTCATCAGTTTATTGAGCGCGGACGCAGACATCAGGCAATCACTGAAGAACTTCATTACTGAACGACTTACTGGGATATTGAAGCGCAAAGCGGGAGGTGATGTGAGTTACTTGCCGGAGATGGCTGTTCGGTTCTTACACGCAATATCCACGTCCGAAAGCGATGAATCTTTGCAATTGTGGTCCGTAGTTGTCGAAGCGATGTTTGGAGTTGCCTCGGAAGCGCTTGCAACGACACTGACAAATGTCATTCATGAAGTTGCCGCGACGGAACTTCATCGCCAAATGAACCTTCAGAATGACCGCTTGGACCAGTGGATCCGCACGCGGGTGTGCCGCGATTTTGCAGACGATGCCGCGGATTCGGTCGTGACGGATCTCGTATCCAGCTGTCTTTCCTTTGACCATCAGCACCAGATCTTGTCCGCGGAGACCACGACTGCGATTGTAGAGCATCTTGCGGAGGCAATGGCCAATTTTGCTGAGCAACTCACAGTGGAGTCGAAAGATCTGCATGGGCACGTAACCAGCAACCGCATTTCGATATTGAGTGCTCAGATCAAAATCATCCTTGACATTTTGAGAAACAAGGAAGCGCGAGGGGCCTTTGTTGCGTTCAATGGCGAAAGCATGGTTTCGATCGCCTGGGCTGCCCTCCAAATTGCCCAATGTCGCTCGCTACATGAGGAGGACACCGTGATCAAAAGCCAATGCGCTGCAGTTTGGTCTGCAGTTACTAGCACCTGTGCCGAAACAATAGTCGATAGTGACAACATCGCTAATCGTTTGTCCGTGCGCTGGAATGAGGCCTTTGAGAACCCAAACTATTGCGCCACTGCACACGATTTCGTCATGCTACTACAGAAGATATCGGACATCTGTCAAAGAGACGAAACCAAAAAGGCTGTCCTGGAGGGCGCTGTAGTTGCCCCACAAGAAGATATCGACTGGTGGTATCAACCCAGTAGTGAAATGCTTCAAATGGTCGACCGAAGCGCAGCCGTGGTGTCTACACTGCGGAAAACGTCCATTAAAGATGGGACAGAGATGACCGCAATCAAAATGTATACCCGCAAGATCGAGTTCCTATACAGTATGGGAGAAGCATTTGGTGTTTCCGAAGTGCTTTGCGGGACTCCGGTTAAATGTGCCGGAATCGTTGAGCTTTTACGTTGGGTAGATGCCCGGGAAATTGCTGCTGTCAACAGTGTGCCCCTTCCGCTCGCAGTGCATGTTGAGCCCGCCAAAATTGTTTCCCTTGTGGATGCCGCAGTGGAACATTCATCGCGAACGAGCAGTGGCGAGTGGCATCAGATAGCAGTTCGGCTGTGCCGCGAGCTGATGAATGGTGGTGCTGGAGCGCCAGAAGAGCACGTAGTGTCACATGGATTACTACTGGCAGCAGTACGCGCTACACTCGAAAATCCCAGTGCGTACACCCGTGTCTTGCGCACAATTCTTCGAAAATTTATGTCGGCGGTTGGTCTCGTGGAGAATGACGCGCGCTTGTGGCTATCGCTTGCTGCAGACTTAGCTGGCAATGCGAGCGTTCTCGGGGTGAATCTGGCTCTCCTCGATACCATAGTGTTGGAAAGGTGCCCTGCGGAAGAACTACGCAACAAGGTCGTGGCCATTATAAATCGCATCTCTGAACTGGACAGGGAAAATGCCTTGCGGGCTCAACAACCTCGCACAATTGCATTGCTCTCCATGCTGAACATGATTGTAATACCCCCATCAGGCTTTCCGGATGATTCATACTTTCCGACCATTCTTGGAACAACGAAAGTGATTGAGCTGGTTCGATGTTTCCGCACCTGGTACGAGCGCGACGGATCCATTCAATATGATCCATCCCAGCGTTCCCTGGATGTGCAGGTGTCACTATTCTTGCACGATGTCGTAAGGAACAACGTTGACATCGGAATCAATTTGTGTACGTTCGTTACGCAGCTATGTCAAAAGTGGATGCTTCTTATTGATATTGAGCCCGTTGCGAACCGTACCCTGATATACCGAGCGTTAAAATTGTACGCCGCCCTTGATGAAGAGCAGGACATGTACTCCGGCATGAGTGACGCGTTGAGCACCAGCTACTACGAAGTGAACACCAGAATCCTCGACTTATTTTTACTCGAGGCTGATCGAGGAGAAATCCTCCCGGAACCGGAGTATGTACTTCAAGAAACACTCGCAGAACTGGCATCGCGTACTCCAGAGAAAATCCTCTTCGAGGAGCGACCTTTTGATCGCTTATGCTCCTTGCTGTACATGCCGAACCAGGCTGTCCAGAAGTGTGCATTTGGACTGCTTAGGAGAATCACTGCCGAACACGTTCAGTCGACGTCACTCGCAGTTGAGATGAATGTGGCCAGAGCTGGAAGTGACACCCCACCACAAGAGCCGGACACATTGCAGCTGCCGGCTGCAATAATAACCGCGATCAGCACCCATATCCCGGACATTGAGGACTTCGCGGAGAATGAAACCATTTCGGGCAGAGTTTTCGGATATCTCCTATCGTGGATGGCACTATTCGATCACTTGGAGGATTGCACATTCGATTTGAAGACGCAGTACATAGCTCATATACGAAATGGAAATATACTTCCGAAATTGCTGGAGAATCTCTTCAGTCTTCTCGGTGTCGGTTGGTCACGCACGCCTTTCGACCCATCCAAGTTCGAAATTGACCACTACGAGATCGAAGGGTTCGAAATCACGCTACCACTTAGCTTCTCACTGCTTGCATCTCATCTGTACTGGCGGGCACTCCGACATCTCCCGTCACTGGTACGGATATGGTGGTCGGAGTGCAAGAATCGGCAGCTTACCATCGCTGTGGAAAGTTACACTGAGAAGTTCTTCAGTCCCATACTTATTCAAGGAGAAGTATCTGCTATTCAGAATATGGACAAGTCAACATTCAAAGATCTCACTGTTAAGGCAAGCAAATCTGGAAATGAGGTGTCTGCAGCCTATACCATTGAGGATGCAACGTTAGAGTTGGTGATTCGACTCCCCAGCACATTTCCGTTGACGCAAGTCACCGTAGAGAGCGGGAGTAGCGGAGGTGGAACTAGCGCTGGTGGACGCGCAGCAGGAATATCAGAATCCAAGTGGCGAGCATGGCTTCTAAGCACCACCGCGGTTATAGTGGGCCAAAACGGTAGCATTCTGGATGCCATCAGAATTTACGGGCGAAATCTGGCGCTGCACTTTGAAGGCGTGGAAGACTGTGCAATCTGTAAGTTGCTTCAGTGATGAACTCGGGTGGTTGTCGTCCACTTAAACTCTGTCTGTACAGGTTACTCTATCATCGGTGTTATTGACCGCACCTTGCCTACAAAACAATGCAAAACCTGCAAGCATCTTTTCCATTCGGCGTGTCTCTTCAAGGTAGGTTCATGGACCGCTCCTCGTGCATTTCTACAAGCACTGACCATTTCTTTTCTCAAAGTGGTTCAAAACAAGCAATCAATCCACCTGTCCGTTATGCCGGCAGTCTACCTTTTAAAATACATCTTCATTCTTTTTTTTGGGATAGGAATAGAGGCGTACTAGCATGTCTCCTGCTTTTGCATCGTACATTCTATAATCAGCTAGCTTCGACATTGTAACTTGCTAGGATTTCTCAGAATTACATCATGCCTCAAGAATCCATCGTCCACTAACGGGAAACAAATTCCGGGTATGAAGCGGCTGATATGAGGTTCACCGTCCCAATGGATCAATAGATATGTATTTCTTTTTTGCCTGCCCAGTTCAACTAATGCTAGTGCAGTTGTACGAACTGACTGATCACAACACCATATTCAGTAGTATTTAGTCGAATTCCTTCTTGGTCTATAAACATTCAGCATTAGTTGAAACGTAGAGAAAGTGACCCAGATAGCATGCTGGTACATACACCGTTGACCAAACCCTTAGCGTCTTGTGCTGCCAATCCCAAACCAATGGTAAGAGCAACGGCTGCAACACCGAATATCATGGCGTCACTCTTTCCGCGGACGTATGTGGGGATGTTGCTGGATTTCTACAAGCCGTGCACAGCATGAGCCACACCATATGGTAACCAGCCGAACCGTGGAAAGAGTGCACTTACACTCCAGAAAATGCGGTGGGCGATTTCCTTGGAACGAATGGCTGTTGAAATCTCTCTTAGTATACTGTGCTGCATCTCAGTAAATGCTACACCCCAGTTTCTCTCAAGCACAACAGTTCAACTGGCACGTTCAACGTTGCTAGCCGTTGTTTCTCTCCAAGCGCAATAGCTCCGCTGATTGTCTCCCAAGGCTGACGAGGATGGAAAAACTCAAACGATGTCTAACAGAAACTTACCGGGCTCCACAGAACCGATCAAAGACCTGGCCAAACCCATGCTGTTATAATCTTTCGACGAAAGGAAGGTATCAAGGTGAACGTGCGTTGCGGTGAATGTGGTTTGGTTAAAAGTGGAAAACGTCGCCGCGGAGCTGACGATGGCAAGTTGGGCTTTCAATGACTGTGCCGCATCTGTTTTCCATGACAACGGTCTAGTGAACTACGCGTTGGGCGTCGTTCGACTTTTGAGGGGCAAACGAACTGTAAATCTTAAGCGACAAGGAACCATAACAGCGAGCCACCGAGAAAGCTGGAGTCAATGGATTATCGACGTTTCCTGTGAGTATGCATGGTGTGTTGGTTATGCGACATCTCTGGAGGTGATGACTGAGCGCTCCTGCCTTTCTAGGGCGAACTATGAGCCAAAGACATTCAAGGCAAAGAAGCAGTTCTTCCAGGGCAGCAAACGAGATCAGCTACAACGTTATATTGTGGTAATGTCGCCAGAGTATTCTTACTGTTGTGTGATATTTAGCTGAGGTGATTACTTCCAGAAAACCCTTGGCGGAGGAAGTCTACGTGAGGCCGTTCAAATACCGCCAGATACAACAAAGGAAGAATGGCTAGCCGTAAACAGTAAGTGCCGTGTCGTCCTCGATGATGGAGAAGTGGTACTGTTTTCCTTTGTTTTAACGTGATATCATTCAGCGGTGGATTTCTATAACCAAATCAATCTGCTGTATGGATGCGTATCCGAATGGTGTACCCGCGAGACCTGCCCGACAATGAATGCCGGCGCCAGGTAACTTTTGATACTTTCGAAATACGCATTCACGGCGTATCTCAGAGAAAGTGACACGCGTGGATACAGATATGAGTACCTCTGGGCGGACGGCAAGGCATTCCCTAAACCAGTCAAATGCTCGGCGCCAGAGTACATCGAACATCTCTTGGAATGGGTGGACGCGTAAGTGGTGCGGCCTAACCATAACCATTTGTCCACTACTGACTCTTGCCGTCATCAGTCAGTTGGATGATGAGTCTGTATTTCCTCAGACTGATGCGTTCCCGCCGCATTTCATGGACGCGGTGAGGCAAATATTCAAGCGATTGTTCCGGTTCTACGCGCACATATACCATAATCACTTGCAGGTGGGTGATGTCATTCCCAACGGTTGGACAGGACGGCCACTGACTTCACATATCTGTCTATAGCAACTACAATCCGTGCACGAAGATCGGCATTTGAACACCTGCTTCAAGCATTTCCTATTGTTTGTTACAGAGGTATGAGCCTGTAAGCACATTCGCAGCTTAGTCCTACCTACTCAAGCAACATCTGGCACAGTTTGACTTGATAGACGCCAAAGAATTACAACCACTGACCTCAATTGTATCGCAAATACTGGAGCAAAATCCGAAGATCGGTGACTCAATGGAGACGTAACCTCAACTCCAAGCGTTGGTACCGCTGAGCTGCCCTCCTTACGAGGCCACTCTTTGGAATTGCAATAGGCTGCGACACAGACAGGACTGGCAAGAATACCCCAAAGCCCTGCTCCTGCCATTAGACTTTTATAGCGACCAGAAACACTGGTATATTAGACAGATAGTGTTGTATGTAGCTATGATATCCAAAAACTTGCCCTAAGCGAACCCATGCGCGCAGGTAGACTCTAATAGTTGTGGAGAATCCGTGGATAGTCCATCAAGCTATTCTAATCGATTCGGCCGTCCCCGAATAGCTGTATCACAAGAAGTCTCACGACCTAACCTTATTCTTCTTGCTTTTCTTGTCCTTAACTCCTATATCATCTTCGGATCCCCGCTTCCGCTTTTTCTCCTTAGAATTTTCTTTGCACTCTTTATCATTCTTCTTCCGCTTTTTCCTCTCTTTTGAGCTGCTAACATCGCTTTCAGGCTTCTTTTCGTGTTTCTTGCTCTTTCTCACCCCTTTGACTTTGGGTATATCAGCATCCTCGGCACTGCCCATATCACTTTCTGTATCCGGCGGGGTCACCATTGACGTTTCGATGCTCTCATCGCCGCTCTGACGTTTCTTTTTCGTCTTATCTTTCTTTGCCTTCTTACTCTTGGATTTGGATTCGGTTGCGTCGAGCGTCTCCGCATTGTCGTCTGTGCGCTCCTTGCGCGAACTCTTTTTCTTCTTTTCACCTTTCTGTTCGTGGTCCGCCCGTTTCTTCTTCTTCTTCTTTTCAGTTACATTGCTGGCAGCAGAGTCAATTCCAAAAGATGCAGCGTGTTCTTGATCTGATTCTTCTCCCACTAGTTTCTCCATCCCAGCTCGTTTCAGTTTCCCAGGCTGATGGGCACGAGCACCCTTGCGTGCAGTTCGCCCCTCGCACGCCTGCAACAACTCCTCATCTGTAACCTTTATAGAGTAGTCCTTTTCTTCATCGTCTTCCTCCTCTTCCGGTGCAGCTTTCACGAACGCTCCATATAACAATGCTTTCTTTGCTTTTTCCTTTTCTGCTTTTGGTTTGGCTTTAACCTCAACACCATTGTCGCCAGCTGAAACTTGTATTCCAGACGACGCTTTGTTGAAAACGTGATCCCACCATTGGAAAGACCATTCGTCTGCTTTGGCTCCCAGCTGTAAGAAAGTGGAGTCAGTTTGACCCCGTCGCGGTTAGGTCGAGAGACATCTTAATCACATACCCCGTTGGTGTCGTTTTTAAACCCAACGGAAATCGCACGGTTGATTCCATCTTCAAAGAAATACGCGATTAGCTATGAGTTATGGCCCAACCGTGGCAAAAAGAAGGTGTTTTACCTCCACGTGAACCAAGTCCAGACCCCTTCTTCCAGCCATACTTGGCCATTTGCGACTCGGCAAACGTGCCCGTAGACCCCATCCCAAAGCTCGGTCTATAGTTATCTTCGTCCATTCTCATCCAACTCTGGTGATGATGGTGTTGGTGAGATGGTTAGTCGCTTTCAGTTGGTTGAATTTTTGACATTCGCAGCGCAACATAAATTCAGGCACGTGACTGCGGGGTTACATAAGCGTACACGTAAAGTCCGCGGAGTTTGGAAAACAACCCCACAAGCAAATGAGTTGATTGAAGGAGGTCTATTATGGTGATGCAATACAGTGAAATCAACGAGCATATGACACTTCAAGCTGTGTTAGCGGTTTTTACTACTCCTTTGATGACACCGTCTCGTTTGGCGTCAAATGCTTCATATAGTTGGGGGATGTCTTCGAATTTGTATGTGTGCGTGACAACGAAAGTCGGATCCACTACACCCTTCTCAAAGAGTTCCAAGAGATGCTAGTCACGAATAGGGTTTAGTAACAGCTGTGCGCAATGGTCGTTTGCACTAGAACCAACCTTCCAGTAACGGTGAACAAACACCTGACCGCCGCGAACCGTCAAACTCTTTTCCATCTGTGCCCCGATAGGGTACTGATTCGCCAGGCCGACATAGTCTCCGATAAGCACCACAATCCCTCCTTTGCGCGTGCACTTGATGACCTCTGCCACCACATCAACCGCATCCGTCTCGAGATTCAGCGCACGTTCAACCTTGTGCATCAAGGACTTTGCGTAGCGGAAGCCTACGCAGTCGATACCAACGTCGGGCCCATATTGGAAGTGCTTTTTGAGTCCTTCAAACACATCCTCTTTGGAGTAATTTAACGGAATGGCACCAATGCTCTTGGCTTTCTCTAGCCTTTCAGGCACGCTGTCAATAGCGACGACGTTTTTGGCTCCCCGGTGAATGGCCCAGCGAGCTGCCATCAAACCCACGGGACCCATTCCCCAGATGGCAACATTGTTCTTCCCCTCTTCTGCCGAAACCTCACCAAGTTCAGTGCCGTGCCAGCCGGTGCAAGCAATATCAGATAAAGTAATAGCGGCCTCGTCAGATACGGAATCTGGCAATGGGAGCAAGTTGATGTCAGCGAAGGGAACCCGCGCATATTCTGCCTGAAGACCTTCATAACCGCCAAGAAGATGGGAATAACCAAAGATACCAGCGGTGCTGCGGTCGAGAAACGTCAGCAACCTTCCTAGACGCGAGCGAGACATGCACACTGCATACCGGTTTCCATATAGATAGTCCATGGTACCACTGGAGTTGGTGCGGTCACAGCATGACATCTGCCCTTGCTTGCAGAACCTGGAAATACCACGAGCTTAAGTATTGTACTACTAGCGCACAGCCGGACGATACTCACCAGCAGTCCCCGCATGCTATTACCGCAGAAATTGCAACTCTCTGCCCTTGTTTAATGCCTTTAACCGCAGATCCGACCTCCTCCACGATGCCGACAGCTTCATGACCAAACACATCGTGCTAAACAGAGTCAGGTTGAGGCGCGCGATACATACGTTACATGCTCTGATAGTGGGTGCGAATGATACCTTTTTAATCTCGGGAATTTCCCGGTGGTAAAGATGGAGGTCCGAACCACACACTGTTGTGAGAGTTATACGTATGATGGCATCTCTCTGGTCGGTGATCATAGGACGCGGGCGCTCCACAACCCGAAGATCTCGTTTGCCAAAGAACTCCAGGGCCCGTGCCTTGAGGATGGGATCATTGACTGGGTGTACCGGGGTCACAGTGGGGACAGTTCCCACTACTTTCTCGGGTGCTGTACCAATGTAGTTCTGCATGTTTGTTACTTGCTTGCTGTGAATGCCAACCCTCTTTTAGAAACAGTCCCAGCAAACCACATTCCTGTGAAGGCAGTTGTATAAGGCTGGTAGAATGTGTTGGTGATAGTAACGCAACCTGTCACCATGACGTAGACTTAACAACATGCGGCCGCAAGCGTTATGTTTTGTTCGCTGTCGCGTACTCCAAGCCTCCGCATCCCTTCTTGACATGTCTGTAGGCCAAAGGCGTGGAATAAATCAGCATTACATGTGGCTGCTGTTAACAGCCAGTGAGATATTGGAACTCCAGCATTTTGACATTCTTCAGCAGGGTCCCCATTCCTCGACACGAGAGCTTTGGGGATCAGAGACAAAAAGACACTTAACACGCTCTCAGCAACAGCCAACACATATCGTCCACTGCGGTGCCCAAAAAGCTGCTTAACATATCCAGCCCAAGGAGAATTCAACAAGCCCATCGTCCACTGACGGTCCGGGACAACGCGCTTTGGTCGGAGCTGCTTACCAACACACTTTAGTGTACTCGATAACAAAAAGCACACCGTGGGTTGGATCCACTATCAACTTCGCCAACTTCCCCATTGTCCAATAACTTCTTGGCAGGAAGTTGATATAAATCTACGACGACGGCTCCCCCACTTGTGCAGAGCAAGGCATCATCATAGAGAAGTTGAGATATCCTAACAATGGTTCTATCAAGTGTGCGCCCTTTTCCCGCGCAAGGGCTGTTACCGAAGGAGGTCGGTTTGTTTGTCGTCGCGTGATGCTGCGGCGTTCTGATATGCTAACCTTCAGTGGTAGGAAACGCAAGCGGCGTCTTTCGTCAGAGCTAATCCAGAGTTCGATGGACGAGGCACAGTGATAGCTATCATGGACACCGGGGTCGATCCTGGTGCTCCTGGGATGCAAGTGAGTGGGTTGTGTGGTCGCGTCAGATCGCGGATGAGGGCCCAACGAACCACCCTTCTTAGGTAACCACGGACGGCAAGCCAAAGATCATTGACATCATAGATTGCACTGGCTCTGGAGACGTCCTGTGCACAACGGTAGTTGAAGCTACGGTAACCGAGGAAGATGGTGTGACCAAGCGCACCCTCCCCGGCCTGTCAGGGAGAACATTACACATCGGTGACTGGAAGAACCCAACAGGAAAATACAGACTCGGTCTAAAAAAGTCAGCGGATCTCTTTCCCAAGACTTTGTCTGACCGTCTGCAACAGGAACGGAAAAAGAAGTTTGAAATCCAGCACCATGCACTTCTCACAAATGCCGAACGTGAATTGCAAGCATTGGAGTCTGCGAAAGAGGGCGATGCGGATGAGCGAGAAACGAAGGAAGCGAACCTGAAAGCATGCATAGATACCCTTAAGGATCAGTGGAAATCCTATAATGATCCCGGCTTCCTCATCGACTGTATTGTGTTCCATGACGGCGAAAAGTTTAGAGCAGTTGTAGATATGGAGGAGTCCGGCCAATTGGCGGACAATCAACTCCTGACAAATTACTGCGATGAGTTCCAGTATGTCCGCTTCAGCAATGAGTCTATGCTAAATTTCTCGGTCAACATTTATGACGAGGGAGAAATTTTGTCAATCGTTACTCTTGCCGGGACACACGGCACTCACGTTGCGGGCATTGCAGCAGCCAACTATCCGGATGACCCTACCATCAACGGCGTCGCACCTGGAGCGCAGATCATTTCCCTTAAGCTCGGCGACAATCGCCTAGGTTCCATGGAAACTGGTACCGGCCTTGTGCGTAGTGCCATCGAACTCGCCCGCTTGAAGCCAGACCTTGCAAACTTGTCCTACGGTGAAGCCGCTAGTAGCTCGGAGACAGGGCGCTTCATCGAGATCCTCAGGGACGAAGTGATCAACAAGGCTGGTTGCATATTTGTTACCTCGGCGGGAAATGCCGGGCCAGCACTGACCACTATTGGTGCTCCCGCTGGTAGCACCAATGCAGTGATATCGGTTGGCGCGTATGTCACAAAGCAGATGCAGGAGGCTGAGTATGCCATGCTGGATACTGTAACCGAAGGACCTTACACATGGAGTTCGCGGGGTCCAGCTCACGATGGTGCTGCTGGTGTGGACATCTATGCCCCTGGCGCCGCTATTACGAGCGTTCCACAATACAGCAATCAGTTCTCCCAGCTGATGAATGGCACTTCCATGTCTAGTCCAAACTGCTGCGGCTGTTTGTCTTTGTTGGTATCTGGATTAAAAGCTTCTAAGATTCCGTACACCCCCTACAGTGTCAAAGCCGCAATTCGCAACACTGGGTTAAAGATCGACGATCCATTTGGGACGGGATTCATTCAGGTGGAAAAGGCTTGGGAGCATCTTTCAGCCAAGTGGGACGGAGCTATCAACCCGTTCCAGCTACAGTATAACATCAAAGTTCAGAACAACGGCCGCGGCATTTACCTCCGTGATATATGCGAGACCAATGAAGTTCGCCAGGTGCAAGTCGATGTGAACCCCCATTTCTTCAATAGTGAGCATCCGTCCGTCAACGCCTTGCGAGGCGAGCTGGAATTGCGCGTCGCTTTGCATGGTACCGAAAGATGGATCAAATGCCCAGATTTTGCGTTATTGGGTGCTGCTGGTCGCACATTCAACATCACGGTCGATCCTACGATGCTCCCACCAGGTTTGCATTTCGCAGAGATCCTCGGGATGGACACCCGAAACGGCAAAGGTGGACCTATATTCCGGATTCCTGTCACAGTATCGAAACCAGAATCCGCTGCCCGCGGGACGTTGGAGGAAACTGCCAGCTATTTGAAATGGGATAAGTTGAGATTTAACCCGGGTACCATCCAACGACGATTCATTGCGGTCCCACTTGGTGCGAACTTTGCCGAGCTAACCGTAAGAAGCGTTGACCGGAACGCGCCTGCTCAGTTCTATGCGCACCTCATGCAATTGCAGCAAGAGACACGATACGTCCAATTTGAGCACTCCTATCGCTTTAGTCTGTCTCGTCTTAACGTCACCTCACTTGGATCCGAAGCGGAGCAAGCCGTATATACGAAGCTTTTCCCAGTACAGTCTTACACGACCCTTGAGGTCTGTTTGGCACAGTTTTGGTCCTCATTGGACCCTTCTGTAGTTGACGTTGAATTAAAATTTCACGGAATCCAATGTTCCTTCTCTAACAATCACAACAGTGGTTATGGCGCAGCCACAGGCACGGGCGGTGATCTGGTATACTTGAATTCTGGAAACAACGGCTTTACCCGAGTGGATGTGTGCAGTGGTATTCGGAGAGAGGAAATAACTGCGTCAGCAACCTTGGACACCTTCCGCAGGTTCATCAGACCGACCGACTCGGAAGTATCTCCTTTGAAATCCCGTGATGTGCTGCCGGACAGCCGGCAAGTGCATCAACTTGTGTTGACGTATTCTTTGAAAGTCTCGGATGCTGCCAATGGAATGAACATCACCCCGAGCGTTCCCAGGGTATCCAACGTGTTATATGACTCTTGTCTAGAAAGCTTTGTTCTGGTTGTTTACGACAACAACAAGCAGGAATTGTCATATCAGGATGTGTTCCCGAAGGCTGTTAAATTATCGAATGGGACCTACACTGTCCGCGTCCAGGTCGCGTCTGCATCGCTGGAATTGCTGGACAAAATGACAGCCCTTCCCTTGGTTGTAGATCAGGCTTTAGAGAAGTCCAGCAGCTTGACGGCGTACAAAACGTTGCGCGATGCTATTACCGAAAACAAAGGAGCAACATTCAAGAAGCGGACGCTAGAACGTGGTGGCAAAGCCGTATTCTTCCTTGGGGGTGATGGAGTGAACCTTCCGAAAGATGCCAAGCAAGGTGACCTGCTCCTTGGAAAGCTTAACGTCTTGGGTGGAGAGGGAAAGCTCGATGGGTCCTTATATAACATTGCGTGGCTCGTCCCACCGTCAGTCCCGGAAAAAGACAAGGAATCCACTGGTGCAAAAGATGAGGAGAAAGATGATGCAACGTTGTTGAAAGAAGCAGTTCGCGATGTGGAGATCCAGCACATCAAAAAGATGAAGAACGAGGACGAAAGAGCGAAACTCATCCAAAAGCTTGAAGCTGAATGGAAAGACCATCTGCCCTTGTGGTCAACGCGACTCGAAGTCGTCGGTGAGAAAGCCGCAAAGGAGGAAAAGGAAACAAGCATCGTCTCGGACAACGTGATTGGAGAGATCACCAACTTGGTGACTAAGATACTAGACCTAGCAGATGAGCGAGAGGTTGCCATCTGGTTCGGAGTGCGACATGACAGCGCGAACATGACTAGCAAGGAGCGCAAGGCTATCGCACAGAAGACGAAAGAGATGGAGAAGCGTAAAGAAGGGATCGTCTTGGCTTACACCTGGAAAGCATGGACTGTGAAACAGCAGGTTCTTAAGAATGAAGTGAGCATTGATGCACTCACGGCCTCATTACAAACGCTGGCTTCCTGGTTGCCCGAACCGGCCACGAACAACGCAAAGTACTTACTATTATGGGCATGGTCCCAAATGAAGCGTAACTTGCACGGCAATGCCTTGAAAGTCGTCAACAAGTGGCTCGCGGACGCCACCAAGGCTGGTGACAGCAAGTGGGGAGAAATCAGCAAGTTGCAAACCGACATTATGTCTGAACTGGGCTGGGGCGTCTGGCAGGAATACGAATCCAAATGGGGGCTTATCAAGAACCCTAGCGCTTACACTGTGTTCTAGTTTCTGAGACTATCACATCTAAATCATGCCTAGTCTCTGATGAGACGGCCTGTTAGATTTAAACATCATACTTTTATGTGTTCTATGTATTGTGACAAATAAACGAAAGAGTGGTCTACTGGTGCAACGTACTAGTCACCGATAAATGTCTCCCAATGCAGGTTGTTGACAACGTCGTCTCCATCACTTTCGTCTAATGTGGGCTCGATGCAGTGCTGATGCTATCGAGCGTCAAAACCTCTCCACGAGCCGTTCAGGGACATCAAACTATCCGACGCACGCCAACGTGAAAACACAGCAATGACCATGTAATTCGCATGCAGTTTCACAAATTAATGCTCATGGTGAAGTTTGGGTACCCAGTACCCAGAGTTGAATGTTATAGTTCATGACGGGTGTGCCTGTTTCTCAAGCACCAACATAAGGCCAACAGAACACTCCATCCATACACCATCAACCCAGGCTCCCTTTAGCTTGCTTGATTCCAAACAACATCCCGTTGCAGCATTTTACAATCCATCAGAATCATCCGTTCAATATGTGAAACATGTCTGATTCTGAACCGCGGACTTTGGGCATGCCACTGGCGTGATTCCCTTGCCCTTTGTTTACACAGCGTTGAACTTTGATTGCGGTTGTCGGTTCGGAAAATATCCGAAACCTCCAATAAATACCTGTTGGAACATAGAATAGGCTCATTCTTGGCTAGCCCCTCAGATGCCTGACGAGCCTCCTTCTCCAAGCTCGCTTACACAACCCGAGTATGCGGTAACCGCTGAGCGTCTGGCTACTCTCAAGCAACGCCTACAAGCTATTTCTGTGAAACACACACCACGGCGAGCATCTCAAGACTCTACCACCCTCTATCGAACATCATCGACTGGGACTATGTCTGAGAGTCAAAGTGTGAATGGAGGAAACTCGCGGCCGGCATCAGTTGGTAGCATGTCGATCGACGACGATGACAGGTCGGTTGCTCAGGATCAAGACTCGCCGGAGGGCCAGTTAAAGACGGAAGAGCCGCCGCTGGAGCCAGCTTCAAGCTGTTACTGTCGTTCGGTCATTAGTGAGACGGATCCCCGGCAGTGCCGGGCCTGCAAGGGAATTCTTCGTCCAATAGCACAGCTGCGGCGTGAAAAGGACGCTCTGCTAGCGGACCTCCAGCAAGCCCAGAAAAGATTACAGGTGTTAGAAGAACGACAGGATGCATCGACTCATGAGATGTCTCAGCTGCGAATTAGAGTGCATGATTTAGAGGACGCGGTCGCAAGTAAAGACAAGGAGCTGGCTTCTGTCAAAGTTGACTTGGACCGAATGGGTCAGAAGCTCATCGATGAGGTGGAAGTGAGAGCAGAACTCCAACATTCAAAGGACGCTCTGCAGGAGGAGCTGGAAGAACTCACAAAATCACTTTTTGAGGAGGCAAACTCGATGGTTGCTACCGAGGCACGTCAGCGTTACGAGCATGAAAAACGCGAGAAATCATTAGGGAAACAGTTGGAGGATATGAAGGTGCAATTGCAAATGGAGCAGGCCCAGTTGCAGGAGCTCCGTTCTCGGATGGAAGCCATGGAGGGCGTATCTTTGACAGTTAATCTAGAACCTGCAAGCCAGAGATCAAGTATTTATTCAGTAAAGAGCGACAGTGCTTCTGAATCATATGCGGATTCCGTGGGTCCAGATGAGGCGATTGACCCTATCCTCTTTGCCGAGTTTCAGGACTTTATGACCTCGAGCCCAGATGTCAAGCTAAGCAAAATGCATACCTTACACTTCATGAGGAACGTGCTTGAGGACGACGTCTCGCCTTGTCTGCGTTTTGGAGGTAACCCGCGCACATCGACAAAAAAGTTTATTGATGCCATCATTGCGAATACGTGCTTTGTTGAAGAGTTATCCGCTTCGCAAACTGCAGCCATAGAAGGAAGAAAGTCCCAAGAGCGATTGGCGTCCAAACCTGGTTCCCCGCGTCTTTCAGTGTCACCTACTAGGAAGCCTGCTCATGTCAAGCGGAATTCCTTACAAGAGACGATCGATTTTGCGGCTGCGGGTGGATACCCTATGTCTCAAACGCGAACACCGCCTCCCACACAGGCAATATTCAATAAGAGCGTCATGGAGAGACTTAGCAATGCGTTTGGGGGAAATTCCTACCAATCTGCGGCAGCAACCTTCTCACCCAACACCTGCTCTACATGTGGCCGCACCGGCCAATCCTCGTGTCGCTTCCAATTCAAAGTGTCTGCGAGTGCGGACGACATTTGGTGCCCTATATGTGCCAATTGCCGCGATCGTTTGGTCGCTGTCTGTGAATTCTACATGTTCGCGCGTCATGTGCGACAGGGACTGTATTCTACCCGAAAGGCAGAAGATGTTTATTTAGAGATGCTGACAATGAAGCGCAAGATGTTTTACGCAAGAATAGGTGCCGCGAAGTTTGCCGAGAAGGATGCAGTTTTTACCCGCCGGAAGACACGCCCGAATAGCATGGTGACACGAAGTGCCGCGACTCTCGACAACACGGCTGGCGCCTCCTCTCGATCAGCGGACGCGCTTCCGCAAGTGGCAAGCGCACCGACGTCGAGGCCGGAGACGCCTACAATTGGGTCAATGCCACAATTGTCATTCAGCCCGTTATATAATCGCAAAAGCGATACACCGAACAGTCCCCTGGCGACCGAGATATTTCAGGACCACCACGCTATTCAACCAAGCTTGACTGTGTCAGACGCGACCCCATCACCCACAGAACCCGAATCTGCATCAGGATCCACATCTAATGAGGCCAGTGATGACCGATCGGACTCGCCGGCTGGCGGCGCCAGCCCAGATGATGTGCATTCAGACACTGCACCACCGGCCCTAGAGCAGTCCGATTCGGAGAACCCCAAAGACGAATCAGTAGCATAATATCTGTTGCATACTTTCTTAATCCAGTTACGCATCATACCGCAATCGCACCTTGGACCGCAGCAACGATTTACCCGCAGCAGGCTCTTTCCTCGGGCAACGAGACTCTATCGCCTTAATGAAGTTTAATTTTAATATACACTCTGGTTCATGTTGTCTCAGCTGTCATTATGTCGCGTAGTTCTCGTTGTTGCTCGTACATTCTGAGGAATACTGCGTATTTCCGATTGTGAAATGATTCTAACTGTGGATTCTGGTTAGGCTGGGCAACTCTCCCCGCCGCGCTCATCTCGCACATGGACTGCCACAAAGCGTCCCCTGCATCTTTGGAGGGCATGCTCGCCATCCGATACGCGGTCGCTGCTAATATTGCGGAACCAAGTAGCACCACTTCTTCTTCGCCTCCAAGAACAACGGGCATACCCAAGACATCGGCAAGGCTTTCCACAAATAGGTCATTCTTTGAGAGTCCACCACCCAAGAACACAGAATCGATCTCGTAACCGTTCTGATTCATGGTTTGGATGATCTGCTTAGTCCCATAACAGAGAGCCAGCACGCCGGCATAGTAAAGTTTGGCAAGACTTTGAACATTCGCGCCCAAATCCAGTCCTGTTACCGTACCTCGCATGTTAGGATCAGCGAACGGAGACCGGTTGCCATGAAAATCAGGTGTGACGTGTATGGTTTCCGTCAATAATGCGGCGAACGGTAACTGACGCTCGGGGGTCATACGCTTGATGGCGTCGTTGAGATATATATGGACATTCGAGCCTGTTGCTGCCGCCTCTCGGACAACGTCGTTGGCAGCAGGGTGACTTTTGATGAGGTGGTCCAGTAGCTGACCTGTTGCCGATTGCCCGCCTTCTGCGCAATGAAAGCCTGATAAGATGACATCCGTATAAGGACCTGAAGTACAAGGCGGTCAATTGCATGCTGGTTAATACGTTTCAATAGAGCGTACCCCACACTCCAGGCACAAAGTTTATCTGACGAGAAAGCGCAATGTGACAGGTAGAAGTTCCTTTCATAGTTGTCGACGCATTAGTTATTGGATGCTGGCTGAATCCGTAGACGACTTACCCGCAATGACTGCCAGACGATGACCAAGCAATTCCAAGGCCGGGTGGTCATCCGAATTTATAGGCGTTGCAAGCGTCCTGCAGATGAGCGCGTGTGAGCGAGATGGTAGAGTCACAGGTCCCTGCGACCTTCACGCGACATACCCGACGGCGCCCTATACAAACAATGAGACGTTTTCAACCTAAGAATCAGGCAAAACGCGCTACCCACTGCATAAGCATCGATCAAAGGAGCTGCCACCACAGTTTCCTCATTCAGACCTAGTTGTTTCGCCGTCAAGGACGAAATGCAATGCGCAATCGGATGGCCGGCCGGCAGTGGTAGTACCGATTCATTCGTCATCTTTGAAGCCATGACATCTCCGGGTTTCGAAAAGTCTACATCGAACTGTTTCCAGAAGTCCACCGGCCAGCCTTCGCCCTGCACGTAGGTCCATTTGCAGGATAGCGAACACAGAGACCGCGTTGTACGGTTGCCCGTGGCTCGGTATGTCAGATAATCCGGCAGCTCCATCAAATGAGTAATATGCTTTAAAACTGGTGTCGACGCAAACTGCCGCGCCAGCCAAGCGACTTTGGCGGCAGACATTTCGGGACTGTTTTCATCAGCTCTCATCAGGGAAAGAGAAATGCGGGTAGGTATTCGTGCAATCCACACCTGATGCCTCCACCAAAACGCTTCAAGACGGGATGATTGGTGGCGTTCATTTCTTTTGCGACATCGTTCGCACGGTGGTCCGCCCTGCAGATAAAGGTGTAAGCGTAAAGTCCTCTCAATGGACGTGGAGGCACATACTACTAACCACATGATAACGTCTCCATGAAGATCTTTGCTTATCGGAAGTGGTAGATCTGATACAATTACCAAACTGCAGGTTGCGTCAAAACCGATGCCTTTGATAGCATCGACGGCGACATTGGAAGCTCGGACAGCCTCGGTTACCGCACAGCAACAAGCATCCCAAATATCATCACTTGACTGCTCATATCTGCCTCCTTCAAATGATAATACTTGAATGGGATGTGAAGCAGTAGAAAGCACTTTGCCTGAAGTGCTGACGACGGCGGCGCGCGCTGAAACGAACCATCAGTTTTCAGAACCAACACTTGTTCGCTTGCAATTTCCGAGGTACGAAATGGCATAACATACCAGAGGCCGTTCCGACGTCGACGCCGACAAAGTAAACTTGGTCTTTACCAGTTGCCATCAGAAGTTTTGTCGTAAGAAGTTCCAACAGCACGTCGAAAACACGCGTGAAAAAGCCTTCATCTGCAAGCTTGTTGACAAGGGGTTCAACAGGCCAAAAAGGGGCCATTTGGATCTCAAAATGCAGGACATGGATGAGACGAGTGGTGAGCAAAGAGGCCCCGACGGCGTACCAGTGAAGAGGCCAGCGTCAACTGGCGATAGCATCAGTACTTCTAGAGGTGAGATTGCCGGTTACTGGAGTCACCACATTCATTGTCTTGATAAATTCATCTTTCCCAGCCAAAAAAATGCGATCCCACCACCAGCAACAATCTCGCCATGGTGCACCAGGATACGGGCCGTCCGCCCTCTCGCAGTCAACTCCAGACTCGGAAATACTTTCGTTATTCAGATCATTTAGCGAACGTATCGATGCAATGGTAAATACCACTGCTCTTCTTCTCTTAAGAACGTTCAAACTGTTATCTAAGAACTGCTACTGACCAGCGGGTGTAGAATGACAAACGTGAACGAATAATCAAGATATCGCGAGACATCACCATTCAGAGCAAGAGGATCATATCACACTTGCAGAGGTGAAGAAACGTTCTCAGACAGATGTCTGTTCTGCGCAAAATTGAAGCATATTGCTTCCTTACCAGGATCACGTCGGCACCGGACAAGGTCCGCATACTGAAGGAAGCCCATGAAAAGCGGGCACAGGTCGTTGACCTTTTCCGGGAAGTTGCGAGGGAGTTGCGCGGCCCCGATGAGCACAAGTACCGTCGGGCTGTACAACCAGGGTTCGAAGAGTTTATTGAGGCCTGCTCCTTTTTAAACTACCTTGAAAAGGGGACATTGATTACGAAGCCAGAGCTGGAAGCATTACTGGCTGACGAAGAAAATCGTCCGGTACGGTAAGCGGTAATGCATCTGCTGTGTGGTGAAAGAAGGTACTTAAATGGCCGTTTTTCTGCTAGATACTGGAAGTCCCAGCACAAACGTATGTCCTTGGTGTTGCTGACCTGACCGGCGAGCTGATGCGGTACTGCATCAACACGCTCGCTCAGAGCGGCATACAAGGAATGGCCACTGTGGAAGAGGTATGTCGCTTCATGCGTAGCCTCGAGAGTGGTAAGTGTCTTTGGCCGCGGGCATTCATGTGGCATAGAATGACATTTGCAGTGACAGACTATACTCTTCTGAATTTGAACAACGGGCCTGTGTCCAAAAAAATGGGAGCCATGCGCGCAAGCAGACTCAAGGTTGAAAATGCCTGTTATACGCTAAAGATCCGTGGTGCAGAGTACCCTCCCGAACGGCTGCTGGACAGTTTTCAAATTCAGGGTGCATTTGCGGGATCTAGTGATTTGCATGGCGATGAGCATGCCGATCCGGTGGATAGGGATAGCTGAGTATGGCAAGCAGATCACTTGTATATATGGCGGAGTAAACGTTGTACGCTCCGAATATAATGTTGTACTGTTGGTACGGTGGTCCTGTTCAGATTCTGCCGAGTGTCAAAAATCTCCGCATCCAAGTTATACGCTTTTCGCACAAGCATAGGCCATAGGCACAAAGCGCGAAAAGGGTAAGACCCGGTATGGGAGACTTTTGAGGTGCGGCGTGAGGACAGCTTTCATGTTTCAACTGGAACAACCAAGCACCAGATCAGCCAACAGGAACACTAGTTTTCTCCAATCCAAGTTAGAAGTATCTCAAGATGGCCGGGTTTTGACTTCATCGCGAGATAGTTCAGACTTGGTATTGGAAGAAACTAGATCTAAGCCATACTGGGAGAAAGGCGCTTTTTCGGTTGTTCCAATTGTGATCGCTGTGTATATGTATGAGTTGTAGATCTAGACTGGAACTGAATTTGAATGAACTGAACTGCAGAAGAGGCAACGTCGAGGAACGTCCTCCTTTTATATCCCGAGCAGACGATGGCCACCTCGCAGATTGAATCTTGGAGGTTTGGTTGGCCGAGAGGAAGGAGGCAAATTGGTTGAGAACATGTTAACAAGACACACACATGGCGACGAGGGGAGGGTTGCACAAATTGGCTGTTGATTGGTTGAAATGGAGGGAGCGAGGGATGTCATAATTAATAATAACCTAATGCGTGTAATTCATTATTGACGAGCCCGCGCTGCATGAGTTAGTTCTGCGCGCAAGAGACAGACAGAGCAGCGCAAGAATTAGAAAGAAAGAAAGAAAGAAAGGAGGATGGGGCAGCAAATTGGCCAATTTATACGGAGCATGCATGGTTCGCATGCGTGGTGGGGAAATTGAGCTCACTCGCAATTGCAAATTAACAACAATGGCAACAAACACCCTGCGCTATCGTCAATCAATTTCAATATCATTCATGATGAGATACTGTGTGGGAAACAGCAAACTATCGCAAAGAGAATTGATTGTGCCCCACGCGTGTTGTCCAGATCCACGACGCGGTGTTGTGCTCAGCAATTAGTGGCAGTTAGTGGCATGACTCACTTTAACAAGCCATGCGGTCGTTCGGACTCATTCCCACGCGTGTTGACAAGTGTGAAAGAACCAACGTTGGGTTGTGAATATGGATATTATTCTTTTTACATTTGTGTTGTCCGGCTCCGATTACAAACTATACAGCAATTTAATATATATGTACAACGAGAAGTTCGTAGGGCCCACGCTTCAGAGGAGGGTCAGTCATCACTGCTCTTTTGATTTAATATTTGTGATAGTAATACCGGTTGAGATCAAGTTGCCATGCCGGTCGCCGCTTCGACTTCCTTTTCCGCTTCATCCAACACCTTCATCCACTGTTGCATGAACACTTCTCGCATGCTGCCGTTAGACGACGCAGATCGCAGTGAACCCATTGACGAACTCGAAAGTGAGCGACTATGTGTGGGCCGGGCGTAATGCAGAGACCCGAGTGATGCACTGGAATCTGTTCTCGTTCGTCCAGGGCGGCTTGTGCCGAGATAGGGAATGTTCGCGCATGAACCCGTAGAAGCAAAACTTGAGGCGGATGTCGGGCGATTGTCCAGAGGTGAAAGCATGGTTGCAACAGGTGATGATGATGGGGGAGCGGCAGACATTGGAGGCGAAGGAAGCGATACATTCAAAACAGGCGTTGCATACGGGTCAGTCTTTGTCGTGATGATCGCCGTAGGTCGCGGGAGCTGTATAGTTCGCACTCTTCGAAGGGACGTTTCCGTAACGTCCATGATACTTTCTATTCTGGGAGGCGGTCGTACAGGTTGTACATTTCTCTTCAAATCATTTCGAATGCCGGTTGCGACCACTGGCTTCGAACTCGGAAACGACTGAGCTGAACGTTGTAGTGCAGGCCTTGGGCTGCTCTCTGCGGCATTGGCTGCATCTAGCCCGAACCACTCGTAGTCGGGCGACCGCGGGATCTCCGGTAGGAAGGAGACCTCTGAGTGTTTAAACATGACGATCTGTTTCGAATTTTTTTGGGCGCTTCAGGTACAATGGAAGGGCTGGTAGGGATCAATGGGGGGGCGCAGCTCCGAAATAAGGGTGCGATACGGGGAAGTGCTCCTGAATCCAACGTACATGGCTGCCCTTTTATACGTCTTCGATTTCAAAAAAGAACCTAATCAGATTTCTGCTTTGGAAGAAATCCAATCAAACCCGACGAGTTTGTTGTGTATTGACAGTATTGGGGGGGTGGTGACCATCAGCCACCAAGTCGCGCCCCGTCCATCATTCATTCATCGGTCCTACTTTCGCTTGCTTAGATGGAACGCCGTCCGTCCATCTTGGTGTGTGTATGGCCCCCGATGTCTTCTTGGCAAGCCCACAAAAAGCCACGCAGGTCATCCCGTAGGATGATTCACTGCCGTCGGCCAGCTTTTCGCTGATCGACATTTCCCTCCAAACTGCAAACCAACTTTCGAGGCGGGAAGTGCCACAGCCCGCTTTCGCTCGGCAGCATCTCCACATGTATTATTGATAACCCCACGCGGGAGTGTGAAATCCGTGTGCCGACGGCGCGGTTGCACAAGTGATGACGCAGTCCATGGACCGACGACAAAGTTAATTTCGGCGGAGTTTGTTAACGCCTCCGTCAGCGGACTTATCAGGAAGCAACATCTAAGAATGCCATCTACACCCCTAAACCTAGCGCACTCTTGTCGGACATAATTTACGTAATGCGCCCGGACATTCCTGGAGTCGTCCCACAGACACCCTCAGGTTTGTTGCAGAGGATTCCTGCTGATGCTCTGGTTCCTTCTAATAAGCTTATTGTATTTAAGTCTAAGGTCTAGATCTACGATAAGCTTAAGCGCTCGGTGTCAGTTAAACTATACCTGACGGAAAAGATCACGCCCTGGTTAGGGTGACCCTTATGACGGGCATGTCACCGGGACCCCCTTACAACACCTCCCCCCTCGGTGCATACACGGCATTTCCTCCAACTGCCCGACAGCTTCAGCAGCTTTTCAGTGCTTATTTTCAGTGTTGGACACCTTCAGCAGCTTGAAACTCTCCCCGGCGCAGCTCATCTTAATTTGGCCGGTAGAACGCAGCAGTCCCCTTCGGGAAGCAACGCCAGAGCTCGAAGCGCGGGAACCCTTCCACCTTTGTGACTCCAAACAAAGGTACCGGATTCGACAACGGGCTGTGGTCCATGTCCGCATTCGGCAGAATTGGACCCAAGTTCATAAAGAACATCTCTCTACAGGGTTCATTATGTTAGAGAGAGTGTTCACAGTGGCGGCCATTAAATGGATTGAACGTTGTAGTACCTCAACCAAGGAGGCGACGTATGTGGCGAGCACTAGAGCTTCCTCGGCTAGCCGGATTTCGTACGCTGCCACCTCTGGATCGCCTGTGGCGGCTAGAAATTTCGATCTGGTCGGGGTAAGCAAGGACTGTTTGGGAGACTTTTTGCTTGTCGAGATTTCTGGACCGATTCTGCAAAATTGGACAGTGAGGCGACGAAGGCTTTGACCCGCCGATTGAGTCGCTTCACGAGGAAGCAGGGGGAAAAAGCCGCCTTGATTGAGGTACTAACGCTCCAAGGAATTGGGAAGCGTTTGACACTTCTGAGTCATCGCATGGCAGGTCCACAGGATGTTAGGACAACAGAGCTACTAACCTTTGAGGTCGCATATGCACCAAGTATGACAGGGGCCATTGTCAAGCACTTGGAGCTCGGATGGCTACTAAAGGAGCGGTTTGAGCAGCTTGTGGAGGTAGAGAACCACTTGATGGAGCTAGATGATGTCGAAGACGATGGTAACACTATTAGGGATTGGCTGCCGTTGTAAGAATTCAATTCAAGTCGGGGGTCCGCGACGTCCTGATAAGAGGACGCCGACCGCAAAGTTAGTTTCGGCGGAGTTTGTTAACGCCTCTGCGGACTTATCAGGAAGACATCTAAGAATGCCATATATTATTACTAAAACAACCGAAAGATACAACTGTTCTTTGAGCAGCACACCGGTGTATATTGTTTATGCTAGTCCTGTGCGTGATTTGCTCTTATTGCTCGTTCGTAAGTTGGCCGTGCTGGATACGCGCGATCCGGCTTTACTTCCACTTGCAAGCTTGCTCGTCGATTTCGTTGTCAACGACTGCCGTGACCCTCGAGGAGTGGCCCGAAGCTTATCGTCTGGTAGCGCCGGTGCGGATGTGGTTGTATATGACGGTGCCGGTTGCGACGGTCCAGGTGCGCTTTCTGTTAAAGCGTCCGACACGGTCTGCAAACCAGCCCCCGTAGAGTGAGGTCCTCCAGCAGTCTGTTCCACACCTTCCCCCACGCCTACACCAAACTCCCTTCCAGCAGGACCAAGCGATTCTCCTGCAAGCTCATCTCGCCGTGTGGGAAACAACGCCGCATCAGAGGCATCTCCGCCAGCGTCCTCACTGGCGGGTGGAAAAGGGCTGACCTCCGCACCAAAGACAATACGGATCTCTCTTGCTGCAGAAGTGACAGAGTCTGATCCATGCACTGCATTGTGGGTTTTATCTGTGCCAAACAATGCTCGTATTGAATTAGGTGCTGTCTTCCGGGCCGTTTCGGCATTCGTTGGTCCGGCGAGTTCCCTCCAAACCTTAACAGCTTCAACACGCTCAAGTACCAGCGCAATAATGTTTCCACTGGACATCCACCCGACAAGATCGTTGAAGAAGGGTTTGCCGACGTGCTCGGCATAAAATTGACGAACTTGGTCCTCGGATAGCCGTAACGCTCGTTGCGCTATCACTATAAAACCAGCATCTTGTATGCGGGAAACAATTTCTGACGAGTGCATTGCGGCGTCCGGCTTGATGAGGGCCAGCGTCCGCTGGTTCTGTCCGGGTTTGGGTTCGGGTGGGATCTCGTTCATGTCCACATGTGATCTCCTAGCTGCCTTGGTCGCCATAGCTATATTGTTCATCGATTGCGGAAGAGCTCCACGTGCACCTCGCTGTACTGGGAACGGTGATACTGTGTCTCCAAAAATTAAACGGATCTCACGCTGAGCGGAAGTTACCGAATCCGATCCATGTACCGCGTTGCGCGATCCGTCTATTCCGTACACCGCCCGAATCGTGGTAGGCGCAATGTCTCGTGCTCGCTGTGAGTCTGTCGGTCCAGCTAACTCTCGCCAGCTGGCAATCGCAGCTTCTCGTTCCAGAACAAGCGCATATATTGGCGCACTGATAGGTGTACATAACGTATGTTAGCTATCGAATGAACAATGATGTGCGTCGTTCACTTACCTGCTCATCCAGCGGACAAGATCGTCGTAAAACGGTCGACCTTTATGCTCAACGTAGAATTCGGCTGCTACCTCTGGTGCTAATAATACTTCCTGCTGTGCGATGACATCAAACTCTGCCTGCTTTATTCTGTTCAATATATCCGGTAGACGCTGAGGGTATGCATCCGGTTTGACGAGGGCAAGTGTGCGTTGTATAGGCACTCCTGAAACTGTCGCTGCTTGACCAGTTTGAATATTCATCTCAACAGATTCGTCTGGGAAAAGCAATTTGATTTCGCGAGCCGCTGACACAGGGGAGTCAGAACCCTGAACAGCATTACGGAACTTGTCAGTACCGTATAAGGCACGAATGCTGTAGATATGTGGGTAAGAATCCAACGCTACAGGAACCATCAGCCATTCTCGGCCCCGTACCTGTTCGGCGCTGTTTTTCTGGCAACCTCAGAGTCGGTCGGCCCAGCCAGCTCACGCCATTCCGTCACCGCATCTTCTTTCTCAAGAACCATCGCGTAAACGGGGCCACTGCTCATCCAAGCCACTAATTCCTCGTAGAATGGTCTTGATGCGTGTTCTCGGTAGAACTCGCCGGCGCGCTCAACTGTCAACTGTATTTGTTCTTGACGTATTACTTTGAAACCATGTTCGAGAATGCGATCTACTATCGCATTTCGACGTCCAGCTCCGTGTGCGTCTGGTTTGATGATTGCCAATGTGCGCTGAACTGGTCGAGCGACTGGTGCCAAGCTGACCACTTTACGATCTTCACCAAGCGGGCTCACTTGATTTCCAAACACAACATTGATCTCCCGAACCGCCGACGCTGGAGAGTCTGAACCGTGGACAGCATTCTTGCTGCCGTCAGTGCCATACAGTGCTCGAATACTGCAAAAAAGCGTGAGGTAGATGGTTTGGTATATACATTCAACACGCGACTAACCTTCTGGGCGCGCTTTCCCGAGCAGCATTGGAATTTGTTGGCCCCGCCTATGCAAAGAAATGTAAATACGCTTCGGCTAACCACGTTCCCAATCGTTCGCACGTACCAGCCTCCTCCATTCCTTAATGGCATCTTCCTTCTCTAGCACCATCGCATAAATCGGGGAGCTGTCGCACAATGAAATGTCGGCATAGGCAATGCTTGCAGTCTCAAATGTTTATTCTCACCTGCTCATCCAGGCAACCAGATCCTCATAGAAGGACTTGCCCTCATGCTCAGCATAAAATTCTTGGGCCTTTTCCGGCGTCCACTGAACCTCGGCCTCCTTAACAATGGTGAAGCCCTCGTCTTTTACTCTCTGTACGATCTCATCCTTTTTCCCAGAGCCATAAGCGTCCGGCTTAATCAACGCCAGTGTTCGCTCGGTGTCGGTAGTGGGCGCGACGGAGGAGTCAAGGCGTACAATGTGCGTCGGCCCAGTACCCATTGCACTGACGGTCGGCTCCGGGTTAGCGCTGACAGCGTCGCCAAATATGATGCGAATCTCTCTCTCTGCCGAGCCAGGTGAATCTGAGCCGTGTACCGCATTTCGAGATCCATCAGTACCGTAAAGCGCGCGAATGGACTGAGGCGCAATTTCCTTTGCTTTGATCGCGTTCGTGGGTCCAGCGAGTTGGCGCCACGCGGCAATCGCACTGTCTTTCTCCAAAACCATAGCATAGGCGGGGAGTGAACTCATCCAATCCACGAGATCCTTGAAGAATTGCTTTCCTTCATGCTCCTTGTAAAATTCGCGGGCCATCTGATCCGTCATCTCGATTTCTTGTTCAGCGATCACTTTAAATCCATCATCGCGAATACGTCTCATAATCTCATCTTTCTTCCCGGTGTTGTACGCATCGGGTTTGATGAGAGCGAGCGTTCTTTCAGCCAAGGATCCATGATCTCCACCAGCAGTCGCGGCTCTAGCAGATAAATCGTAACGAGAACCACCAGCTGCTGTCCCGGCGCGAGTGCCAAACACAGCGCTCTCTGCGCGCATAAGTATAGAGGGGAAGACTTGCCCAATTTCGCGGCGGGCGTTCTCGGGGGTGTCCGACCCGTGAACAGCATTGCGAACTGTGTCAGTTCCAAACAACGCTCGAATGCTAGGATCATAACGGTCAGATGTATGTAAGCATACTTGGTTTTTATCGAAGAACGTACCTCATTGGAAACTGTTCTCTGGCCACGTCGGGGTCAGTCGGTCCGATCATTTCACGCCACCCAGTAATGACATCGTGCCCTTTGAGAACCAAAGCGGTAACTGATCCGCTGGCCATGTAGTTAATTGTATCCACAAAGTAAGGCATATCCTTTTGGTGAGAATAAAGTTCCGAGGCCTGGTCAACAGTCAACTGGACGACTTCTCTCTTCACCACTTGATATCCACGACAAACAATGCGTTCCACAATTTCTTCAAGAGCTCCATCCTTTACGTTGGGTTTGATGATCGCCAAAGTTTTCTCGGGCTGTGCAGGGAATGGCGGAGTCAGGTTGCGAACATTGAAGGGAAGCTCCATCACGTGGCTATCGGGACCAAAAATGAGGTCCAATTCATTTTTAGCTGCTTCCACCGTGGAAGATCCGTAAACGGCGTTGATCCGACTATCAGTTCCGTACAATGCCCTGATGCTGGAAGGATGATGCTCCCTCGCACGCGCTGTGCTTGATGGTCCCATAACTTTGCGCCACTCTTCCACGGCGTTGTCCTTTGCAAGTTCCAACGCTAATACTGGTGCACTGGAAAGATACGTGATAACGCCTTGGAAATAATTCTGCTTTTCATGCTCTCTATAAAGGTCTTCCACTTGAGACGGTGTCAGCCATATCTTCTTCTTTTGTACTACTTCGAATCTGTTCCTGCGAATAATATCGGCAATTTCTACTATAATGTTCGGAGCCATTCCGTCCGGTTTGATCAGCGCTAGCGTTCGGTCTGCCGAAAGCTCTGTGGGCTGTGCTGGCGCCAATATCAGGCTCGATCGCGCTCGCTCCATTGGAGCGGCTGGGTGTTCATTTACATTATGCGGCGCAAGTGCGCGCGCCGGATGATCTACATTGTCGTGGTGCTCATACGCTGTTGGACGCCCATGGTGGGACAACGGACGTGCACTCGTTGATTGCCGCGGAGCGTCTTCAGATTTGCCACTTGGCAACTCAGGTATAACAAGCTACAAATAACAGAGAGGAATAAGCGAACAGCTGTGCAGCGCGAGAACTGTTGACCTTACCGGCTGTACGGGTGCGCCACTTCGCTCAGCTTCTATTAATTCCCTGATGGTTCTCTCGATCAGAGGAGCATTCGCTCCTTTTATTAGACTAACCAGTGTGCCGTCCAGAAAGAACAGGAACGTAGGACATGACTTGTCTCGAAACTGTTCTAGGACCTGAAGACTGCCTGTTGCCGCCGTTGCAAACTGAATATCTTCTCCATACTCAATTCTCAAACGCTTGAAGATGCCCTGCATAGGCTCACAAGGCCCAGCCCAATTGGCGTAGATGTCAATAACGGTTACTCCGTCGCGCTCCAAGCACTCTGCCCATTCCTCGTCGTTTGCGATGTTGGGTATCCCAGCCACCTCCACTTTCCGTGCGTGAGCACTCATGGTTGATGTGAAATCAAACTGTTGTCCACCGCACGGTATGCAGTTTGTTTCGGCCTCAGATGAGTATAGGGCTTCTTCACGGTCGGTGTTCTGTTGATGATTGAAGTGACCGTCGGCTGACCACAGCCAAGAGGCGAACGAGGCAGAGTCGAACGAAAGCGCTTGATGGTAGATAAATACGGCGCGATTGAGAAGCCTCCAAGGTTGTTGGCTATAGAACAAAAGGCCCAACGTGATCGACAGTGTCGAGATGATGGCGAGCACCTTGCACTTCATCTTGCCCCTGCCCTGACGCGTAGCGGACTGTTCCTGGCGCTTACGAAATGCATTCAACTGAATCGACAACGGGGTCAAAAAGAGCGCGCGTTAAGTTATGTTATCGACTAAGAAACTGTACGCCGTGAGGGAGTTTCCGTCCGTTGTTCGCACCTCGCTTTGCACCGTCCAACGCCTAATAAAGAGCTTGCAGGTTGTCAAATGCGGGCGATATTCCGTACTCGGATGTATCCAAGTCCACTACCATTACTTGAAAGCGGCGAGCATGTCGGTCGCGCGGCGAACTTGCCCTTGTCAGGTTCTGTGCGTACTCTTTCCGTAGCGAACAGCAAGCCATCTAGTTCCAGTCCGTCAAGCAACGCACAATCCAACCGACCGCGGAAGTGCGTATCTGTTCTAATTGGGTGATATGGGGAGAGTTAATTTAGCATTGCTCAGATTACCTTGGTCAAGGGACAGCAGCAGAACCGATGCCGCTGCCAAAGGGATACCAGCCACCAACTCTGATGAACCTGGCCAGCTTGTTCCGAGTCTCCCACAGATTGACTGGAGAGTTCATTGTACGCGGAGCTACGCCAAGACCGTGATAGGGACAGCGAAGCTTTTGAAGGTTTGCAGGTACGAACAGTCCTTCATACGGCCCGTCAGTTGTCATTGCATTGGGCGCTCACTTTGAGTTTCAGTGCAGAAATTGTTGCATTTGATATGGAATGGGCTGTTTTTCGCAAGCTCGGTCAGGCTGAAAGACCGACATCTTTGATACAAGTGTGCAATGACAAACACATCGGACGTGAGCTCCTGATGCAGTAAGGCTAGCTGCTTGCACTACTGAATAGGGGTGTTTCCATAGTTTTCCATATTCACCACATGAAGCCACCGCGTTCAAGCGTGCAACTCGGTACTGAAGTGGATCCGGCGCCGTCATCCACTTTCCCTGCTCCGCTGAGAAGGCTCATAGAGGATCCGAATATCATCAAAGTGGGCCTTAACATCGGGGGCGATGCGCGTAAACTGAAGAGGCATGTGCGGTGCGAGATTGGCAGTGACATACGTCTCATCTTTATTCTAGGGATTACGGAATCGAGATGCAAGGATGGTTGGATTTAATGGACCTTGCCAAAGAGGTGGCAGATGATCTTCGATCCATCCGTTCCCCGTTGTACAAAGAATTTTGGAACCACATGGCTGGAAGGAGCCGTATTTCCTTGCTGAATCTGTGCGAACTGACGGTACAAGTTTCTGCCAGTCACCTACGGCAGACTCTCAATATAATGCCGTGTACCTCGCTCAGCTGGGTGTTACGCTCGATAAAGACAGCGGGGTCCGAATGTCGAATTGGGAAGCCGCGCGCCTCACCGAACGACAATTAGACTACGCCGCCAATGATGTGTACGCTACGTATCAAGGTGTGCCATTTTTTGTACCCTCACCTGCATTTTACTGCTCACTGATACTCGCATGTAGCATATCAGTGTCTTCAAAGGATTCAGAAGGATGTCCTGAACCCAAGCGCATCCAACCTCGAGCTGCGTGGGATGGTTGGCGTAGCACAGCAGGACGCAGATACGCAAGTTCTAGGGCAGACCCACCCGGCGCCCTCCGTGGGCCGCTGCCAAAATGCAGATCTTTATATCTCTGACCCCGAGACTGATGCCCTAAAGCTGGGGAACTCCCAAGTGCAGAGTACAGTACGTGCTAAAGTGCTCACCGAACCAGTATCACCTAATGCCGGCCAACGTCCCCTCCCATCTACAAGAGTGACCAGATCGGTGGCTCAGAATGAACGCGCGGACAAACGGCGCCATATCGCGACCTCTAGCGCTCAGAGCGATTATGTGGAAATACCCGCTGACGATTCGCCGTCGGACGACAGCGATGTTGATTGGGTTAGTATACACATAGAATGTCAAAAAATAGCGGACAAGTTTTACGCTTCTCAGCGTCAGTAGTCATGTTCCATTGATATTTGTATAAATATGATTAGGTACTCCAGAATCTGAGGACTTTCGGTGTTTGATCAGCCATGGATGCGGCCAGCTTCAAGTCATATTTTTCCCGAGCGAGCTGAAGCACCGGATCTGTAATTGGAACATGAAGCAAGATAGATGGTAACTTTGTACGCTTTGTTTCAGCCGCAGCCGTTAAGGAAATGGGCTCCCATTTCCGCCGTACGCGCGGGCGATGCGTCTCGTCCTTGTGTGCAGAAGAATGAATCAAAGCTTCAAGCTCGTGGCGAGGTAACATGGAAAGACGAGAGCGAGATACGTCCACCAGTGAAGATGTGCTGTCTCTTATTTCGTCAACTGGCAACTCGGAGTCTTCTGAAAGCACTGAATTGCGTTCAGTAGCCAATTGCCCACTGTGAACTTGCCGCATTTCGTCATCGCGATGCTGTTGTTGAACAGCAGCGGCAACTATGTCAAGAAAACCGGACTTTGGACGAGCCCGCCCCGAGGACTTTGAGGACCTTGCACGCCGTTCGGGCTTTTCCAATGAATTACTCTCACTCATGACGACCTGGCGCTCAGACGCAGGTCGTTTCGAGGAGCTGGTGTTTCTAGACTCCTCAGTGATTTGAATATCATTAATTGACCCCGGTCGCTTCGTACCAGCAGTTGATTTTGTATCATCCCCGCTGGCTGTCATTGCTCGCGACTTTGGCGTCTTCGGGGTTTTTGGGCCTCGCCTTCCTTGCGCGAGCCTCTCCTCCGCAATGGCCAGTGCCAGATTCAGAACAGAAGCATTCAACGGCGATCCACCTTTGTCTTTTACTGAACGCGCGCTGCTTCTGCGGGAAGCGAACTTCTCCTTATCTCGTGCATCACCAAAGGCAATAACCGAGGGTCTCCGTGACTGGAGCGAAAGCGTGGAGTTATGTGCTCCACTCTGAAGCCTCTGTACAATGCTTGAAGAGGCAGGGCGTGACATGGAAGCCCGAGAAGCATTCGGGGCGGATACTGGTCGTCGTAGTTCGAACGTTGGTTCGATAGGGCTGAAATCATCCTCATTCACGTCATCGGTAGTCAGCTGATGTTGCATATCGTCTATAGGGTGCAGGAAGTGCTGTGCAAACGCATCCACTGCTCCGTCGGCCTCTTGGGCATTTGTATCAGTGCCTTGAACGTACACCGTTGTTCGAGCTCTGTTTCTATTGGCAATATCGTACATCTGCCGCTTGGATTGAAGCCGAAGGGCGGATGTGGGCACCTCATCATGGTGCTTCTGTAGGTAATTACTTAGCTTGAATGAACAAACGTTTTGTACGTAGGTCAGTCCTCTTCACCTCATCGGGTTTGTTGAGAGAAAGCCTTTGGATAGAGTACTTCTGTTGGAAAGCTTTATAGTTTTCCTCGGTTTTAAACACAGCTTCAACTGCAGCGTCGACATGGCCGTTGGACTTCCATCCAATGCTGGTACGGTCGCTACGTTGTCGACTAACCCGCAAAGAAGGGGCGGTCCGCCGCCTGGTATCCCCGCGAGAATGCACATTGGAACGAACGGCGTTCAGGGGCACAATGTTATCGGAATGGTTGATGAGTGGCAATCGTCGAGAACGTTGGTGTCCATCTGTTGCTGGAGCGATGGGAACGTTCTTCTGTTTCATTGGCCTCACCATGTTGAATTAAAAGTTTCCGGATTTACACATTTGAGTCATTGTTAACAACCTTGTCGACGTTGCTGGATGATGAATATCTACAAGACGAATGCCATCGAAACAAGTAGTTGAGAGAAATAAACCCCCGTCGTTGATTGAAATTTGGTTAGAGGCTGCCCAGGAAGCCTGATACCGGACATTGATGGATCATTTTACGCCCTTACACTTGTTCTTGTTTTCTCAACTGGTCTCAATAACGCGGAAGGCCATCAACTCCGACCATCACGTAAGCAACGCTGTGCCACCTACGCGACTTCAGGGGGTCGCATTTGACACACTGTCTGCAGCAGGCATTTTAATTGCGTCCAAGGAAGAGCCTTCTTCTTTCCGTACGCGAAGCGGATTACTACTGGTCCACCGAGTATAAAGAGCAACGGTTTGCAAGATGTTGACTGTGGTGGATAGGCCTCTTGTGAGGACGTCGACGATTTTACCTGTGAAGCTGCAATTGAACCATGTCTTACCGTTCGAGCCGCCAAGAGCCCGTCATGACAGGCGGATCAGGTGCAAATGGCAACCGATGGGCAGCAGCTGCCCAGGCTGCTCAGCGATCAAGTGATACTGGGTTTTCAGGCGGAAGCAATGGAGCCTACCGCTCATGGGAAAACGTGGAAGAAGAGCCAGAAGATTGGGACAACAGCGACTGGTTACAACGCAAGACTAAAAAGGTTCAGAATGACTCGCTGTTGAGTACTCGTCGGGCCCTCAGCCGATTGAACGAGTCCGATGCCCTTGCCAGGAGCAATTTGGAAAGGCTGAATCTGCAATCAGGTGATTATTTTCGCCGCTCCATTGGCATGGTACTGGTTATACTAAGCATTTCTATTTTGGCCCGATTGTAGAACAGCTTTCTCGTGTAAATAGTCGCCTTGAAAGTGCGGACGAACATATTAATGTCTCGGATGCAAAGGCCGATCACCTCACCTCTCTCAACCGATGGTTCTTCTTGCCGTCGTTTGGTGGTAAAAAGGTCCGTAACAAGGAAGAGGCCGCGCTCAAAGATAATGAACAAAGGAAGACGAGGGACTCAACCCGGGAAGAGGAGGAGAGAAATGAAAGGAATGCCCGGTTCCAGGATATTCAGAGTCGTAAGTTCGAGAGCTCCTCTCGAGGAATGTACACTACTCCTGATGGAATTGAGCGCGACACGACTGAAGAGGAAATTGACAATAACCTCGATCTGATGTCGGCCGGTATTGCTAGACTTAAGTTAATGTCGCAAACAATGAATAGCGAGCTCGGCGCCCAGAACACACGCATTCACTCTATTACCGACCGCTCGATGAGGTCCAAGGAGCGCATAGATAGAACGAACACCAAAGTTACTAGGATAGCTGGCAAGTAGCAGCTTGCCTGGCTTTGGCAGTTATCCACATCCCTCTGTAAATAGATAGACCCCTCCACCAATATTTGCTTCATTCCTCATCAGTAAACTTCGTTGGGCGCGTCGGCCTAATACTACGCGTCGTGTAACTCCGATCGTTGAGTGACGTGCAATGTGCATGGCAAAGTCACGCTAATCGTCAATGGCGCAGCTATTGAAATTTGCTCATTTAAACCCGGCCTTTGTCTACAAAAGCGCCTGTTGTTCTTCTTCCCGTCGCTTTTGCCTCCACAATTACCAAGGTCTGCGTACGCCACCACACAGGACATCCACGTACTATCACAACGACCCGGAAGGCGACAGTTTGTAGAAATAGGAATTACATCTTCCCTCGGCCAAGAACACCTCACTTTGCTTTCTTTCCTCAGCTTCAGCGTATTTACGTGTCACTGGCGAGCGAATTTGAGCGTTGCTTTTTTCGAAACCTCGACATCAGAACATAGACAATTACCTGGTCTGGACGTTAAACAGCGGTAGAGGACGCATATTTAGGACGATTTCACGTCTTTGAACGCTTCGTTGGTATCAGCTGTTGCGGCGCAAGTGTTGGCTGGGCTTATCGAACAGAGTGTTGGGACTTCGCAGTTTTGAGGACTGGCGGTTCAGTTTGTTTTGCTTACCTGGTGAGACGCCATCAAATGGGAACTCTCGGTTACCAGTCCCACATTGATTTCTTGCAAGAGCCCGAGTTTATGCGAGCGGACAGTAATAGGCGTTCATTTGACGCCACAAAGTCAGCCATGGAATTTTCTGGTCCTGTGAGCTCGTCTCTCAGAAAAGGCGGACCGGCGTTAGATGATTTTGAACCTATTTTGCGCGATGAATTAGGCTTGCTAGACTTTGAGGATGAGTTTGATTCACAGCGCGTAATGGCAGTGTCCCCTGCTCATAGTGAAGCGTTAGCCAGTTCATTGACAATGTCTTCGGATGCTATGTTGACGATGTCACCGGTTTCGAAGGCTGGTCCTGCCACCGTGACGTCGACACTGAATATCGGGCAACCTGCCTCTGAGTCCGAGGTTTCTGGATTTGAAGAATTAATAGAATATGACGAACCGGGGGTGGTTTCAATGGGTGGTGGAGGCCAGGACCTTGCAGCCATGTCGAGTGTACGTGAACCCTCTGCATCTGGCGACTACCATATCCCATCTTCTAGTTCTTCCTCCTCAAGAAAAGATTCCGTTCTTTCGAGAGAGGTCAAAAGCATTGCTGAGGTAAAGCTGGCTAATTCTACTGGCGCGACTTATGAAGAAATTCAGAATGAAAGTTTGCATGAAAGCCCAGCCGAGCCAGTTGCAATAGGAGCGGAACCCGAAGGTGCTATCCCCAATGTGGCACTTGGTAATTTTGATTCGTCTCTGGGATCTCCCGGTCAAGATACCGATCTTATCGAGTACGTTGAAGAAGAGGATGAAGAGTATGATGATGAAGATGACGCATTGAATAATAGCCCTGTCGCACACCATTCGGTTAAGGAGCCACCGGAAACGGCTGATCTTCGCGAAGCAGACCTCAAGCAAGAGGGTGAATTTGAGTACGCTCCACTCCCTTGCGTACTGCTCGATTACCGTGGAGATACCCATGCATTGTTTAACTTGTATCCACTCAATCTCGACCTCAAGCCCATATTTGATGAAGAAGAGTATGGAGGTAGCTTATTCGCAAGTGAGCTAACATATTTTATTACAGAGCTGAAAACTTATTTTGAAATTGAAAACGATGTTTCTCTTGAATGCCCGGAGTTAGGTGTTGTCATCCATGAGGTTAGTCATTAGCCGACTCAAGTGCCTCTGCAGGGCGAGTTTACTCATGCTGGTTTTTGCAGAAGATGACTTGTGCGCTGGAGCTCTCAGTTAACAGGCTGTATGAATTCCACCTCGCCACGTTGATTCAACAGGGCGAGGCGGAAACCTCGGATCGCCCATTGCAATTTAAGCTTCTCGAACAAGCCATGTCGATTGACAAGCGCCTTGCTGAGCTGGCTACGCTGGCGGTTGAAAGTAAGCTCTCGTCTTGCTTGGCGATTCATTTTCATGTATTAACGCGTGCCTCAGCTGGTGTCTCTTCGTACGCGGAGGAAGATCACAAAGGGGATACTGATGGGCACCAATACGATGACTACGATGCACAGGAGGAGCACGAGTACCAAGATGTGCATCCTGCTGCGGAGGAATCGAATGGGACACGCCATCTCACCGGCACCACGTTGGGGTATCAAGCACCCAGTGATTTCGACTCGGTCAGCGTCGAAGGGATATCCTCGACAATGCCTTTCATATCTGGTGGGTACTAGCAGTCTCGCACTTCCGCTACTCTACTCTGACACTCCTCTCCCATAACAGATCACAAGCTCTCTCCAGAGCAGCACGACCAGAGAGCATTGTCGCCAGTTTCGCACAGTTCTGTGCCAGAAAAGCGAGCGGCTGAGGATAGTGATCACGAAGGTAATTTAGCTATACGTGCTACCTCCTTGAACCGTTACTAAGCTTGAGCGCTAGGTGATGTAAAGCGGCCTCGTGTTTAATCCATGTCCATAGCTATATTGCTGTGGAGAAAAGATACCGCTGAAACGCCGCACGCTCTGTGGCGGAAAGGTCAACTACTTACTTATGTCGCGCTAGTACGTCGCCTTATACCCACCAACAGCCGGATTTTGCTCAGCCGCGTTCCTCACTACGGCGCATAACAACGTTCTTCCGGCATGGTACATTACATTTAAGTATGATTCATCTGAAACGTTCATTTACAGTACTTGGTATCGCAATTGAGGAGCTCTTCTGTGGAATTAGTCCGCATCGGATGCGACGCCACGAGCCTGAACAACGGGACATCATTTGGGGATGGTTGGTTGCTTTTGGGCGGAGTAAAGAAGCTACCTTAGATCGTTTCTGGCAATTGGAAATAGTGTGAGGTTATGGATATTGGACAGAACCGCTGTCTGAGGCCCAATAACCCTGCTATTGCTGATTATGCTTGTATATTGTTCTAATTGTTTTTTTGTTTGTACAAACTAAATATGAACTGGTCAACCGAGTGAGCTGTTGGTCATTTAGAGTACCCGATTGTCCGCGGACATGAGCGTTTAACCGAACTTTACCAAAGATATCATATCATAGTTCGTTGAAATTGAGGCTTCGAAACCCTACCCCGTCACAAGCCTTTTTGGGCTTGTTCGATGTGATCAGTGACTTGGATCAACGCCTTGCCGCAGCTTCCACTTCTTCCTCTTCCGTCATCTTTGATTCTTTGCAGAATGCTAAAGCGCTAATTCTGGCGCGGGGCTTGAATCGAAGATACGAAACATGCCAGACGCATGAACCTCGATCCATCGAATGCTGGAAAGGACGAGGGAGATTCTGCGTTTGCAAACCTTCCACGGCTCATGATTCACCGCCTACTTTTTGCATCATGGATGCATTGGGGGGTAGTATGAAGCGTGTCTGAGTTGAAAGCTTTCACCCATTTCAAAGCTCGGTCAAAGACCCGCGCGCGTCAATGTCTGACCGTTTCTGTGCCACTTTTCAACATGACTGGGCCACATTGCCGTTTTGCCGAACACGCGGTGCGCTCGGTTCCTTCAACGAAACCGGCTCCAAATTTCATCTGCGATGCCCCCCGCTCCCGTAAAGCCCATTATGATCGTATTTCTGCCAAAGTGTTTGCAGGCATGGTTCATTCAGAATCTTCATTCAGGTCCCGCAAGGCCTGTCCAGCGGATCAGCAAATGAATGGTGTGGTGACTTCTTATTACGGGACCTCTGTTTTTTTTTTCCCCATTTGACAATGGTTCGCGAGGTCGACTGAGAATAAAGTTTTTTCCCATGAAACATGTTCCAGAAACAACCCCGGGTACTTTTTTACTGTTGTAAAACTGTGCCCCTCGCCCGCAGGCACGAATCATTGAGCGTTGGTCGGGACCAATTATGCCCGCGAGGAACCCGAGTTGGAATGATGATGAGGTGTGTTGGCTGGTAGTAGATGCGAACCATGACTAGTACTACTACGCGAACTAGCAGCCGATGTGGATCTGGATCTGGTATAAAAGGAAGGACGGTGAAGGTCCTTCCCGTCCTCATCTTCATCGCACACTGCTCAGAGCAACAACACTCATAAGTTATCAATTCTAATCATCTCATACATTATATACATTTATATACAACCATGTACAAGCTGGCTCTTGTTTCCTTGTTTGCTCTCGCATCTGGCGTCAGCGCCCATATGCGTATGGACGCTCCTCGTCCTCGCGGTCATGTGAGTCCTCCTGTCGGCAAGCCGGACTTTGACCTCGTCAGCCCTCTGAACGGACAAGATCGTGTCTTCCCCTGCGGCGGTAAACCCGCTGGCGCCAGTCAGCTCACCGTAGCTGCCGGTTCGTCTGTCACCGCTTCCATCGTCGGCGGAGCCAACCACGGCGGTGGTCACTGTCAGTTTGCCCTCTCCAAGGATGGAGGACGCAACTTTGTTGTTGTTAAGGACGTGATTGGATCCTGCATCCGCAACGGACCGGAGAGCTTCAACGTTCAGATCCCGTCCTCTTTCCCTGCCGGAGACGCTATCTTTGCTTGGTCCTGGATCAACTCGATCGGTAACCGCGAGTACTACATGAACTGTGCCGACATCACTATCACTGGTGGTGGCAGTGGATTCACGGGACCCGAGCTGTTTGTTGCCAACCTTCCGTAAGTTTTGTGTTGTTCCTGACAATGTGGCCTAGTACTTTTGTCTTACTTTGCTCTATTCAGTGGCCGCCCGACTGTTCCCGAGTTCCCAAGTGGCACGGCTACCGGTTCTGAAGGGTTTGCGACGCGCCGGCAGATCACCGTCGGCTCCTCTGGCGGTGCGCCAGCCCCGGCGCCTCCTCAGCAACCGGCCCCGCGTCCCACCAGCACTCGTGCTCCGGGAGCTCCGCAACCCACTCGAGCACCCCAGCAACCGCCAACTCCCGCGCCCGCTCCAGCTCCAGCTCCAGCTCCTGCTCCTGCTCCAGCACCAGCACCAGCACCAGCACCAGCTCCAGCTCCAGGAAACTCACTCAACGGCCGTTGCGGTCCTGAAGTGAACGCCAAATGCGCTGCTGGTAACTGCTGCTCTCGTTTCGGATACTGTGGAGCTACCGACTCGCACTGTGGTGCCGGTTGCAACCCCGCATTCGGACTCTGCCGCCGTGCACTTCGTGCTTAAAGCCTATCATTGCGTTGTTGACCAGCGTGATGTTCCGAACCTCTTCTGTTAGACGCCGGTCGTCCATGATGGTTTTATCAGTTTTGCTTGGTCTTTGAGAGATTGAGAGATGGGAAAAGATGATGGCAGGACCATCTGTGTAGTAATATTGTTGCTCCTTTTGTCGAGTTGATGACTGGTACATCTAGTTGATCTTTTGGGTCGCATCATTACATAATAGATTTCATTATTAGACGGTTATATTATTTGGGTAGAACATCTCACTTTAAAAAAGAAAATACCATTTTTGTTCATTCTTAAACGATCCATTTGCTACCAAGCGATCCCATTTGCTACTAGGGCATCTTCTTCCAGAACGGCAGCTGTACATGTAATGCGCCAAGAATGGAGTCACTGGGTTCCCCTTCAACTGTTCAACATCAATGCCGACGTTCGTCGGACAGCACCCCCAAATCCACACACAGACCCTTCGTAGGTGCATGCTCTACTCACAACCCCAAGAACCTTCTTTCTTATACCTCCCTCCCTCCCTTCCCGCCGCCATGGATAACCCCACTACCATGACATTAAATAACCTGCGTAATAACCCGCTTCATTTAATAAGCCTAAATACGCAGTTTTAATAACCTTTCACTAACTTTGCACACGCAAACGCGCCGTGAATATTCCAGCGAGATTCTTCTGTCAAGACGCTTCCTTTTGTTGCAAGGAAACTTTGACGAACGATTTCTGCAAGACTTCGAACAGCTGGCTGCTGCTTCCTGCTATTGCTGCTAGGTGTTGCTGCTAATAGCTTACAGTAACTGACTGACGGTGACGGACGGACGGTTATTAGTGTGAATGGTAGTAGTAGTGGGATTGCATTGCATTGCCCAATTTGCTTGTGTGTCGTAGAAACAGATAGTAAAACCACCCACCCAACCACCACCCATTGATTGCATGCTAGCTGCCTGGCGACCACTGTGTATGTATTTCTGTCCGTCTCTCTGCATCCGTATGTGTGTCTGTGTGTGTGTGTGTGGAAAGGACACTGGCAGGGCTGCACACAAGCATAACAGCTGTACCCGTTCTCAATAGTCTTTCTGCAGAGCACAGCAGCGAAGCCGAACTCTAAAAAGACTTTTCCTACCTTCCCTTCTCACCTCGGCCAAATCATACCAACATTGTCCGGCTGCCTCAAAAGATAACCTTGCTACCTACGCTATTCTTAGGCGCTGCTGGAATTTTGACACCCAACTTCGAGAAAGACGCCTAACCGGCCTACTTTTAGCAGCAGCTGCTCATCAATCGCCCCCATTTTTTTCAAATCACCTGCGACTGTCCCTTCGTCGGATTGCTACGCAATTTCAGAAGCCATGTGGGGTGTGTCCCGTTAGGGCCGGCTTCACAACCAGCAACTCGGATCAGTTGCCCCTTTGGTGCATTCTGGTGGTGACTTCTACTACCCTTCGGCCGCCCTCTACCGTATTCGTCGACCCCGGCTCTCACTGGCCCTCTTGCTTGTGGAATCATTGAAAAACCTGCAGACTCGCCCCTTCAGGACATATCCCAATGGCTCACCAATGCTTTTCCGTGTCTGGTCCTGCTGCTCTCAGCACTTCGGCTCCCGTCAATGTGATTGCGCCTGCTGCCATTCCACCATCCACCGCCGCCGCGGCATCACCCTCCGCTATTCACCGCTCAAACCCTGCAAGCAACACATCGTTGACTCGCTCTGCCTCGACTGCGTCCAAACGGTCATTGTCTGCACGAAAAAGTGCTGCATCGGCTTCCAAGGCATCGTATTCACGGGTCTCTCGATTGGTCGCAACTGTCGTTCATCTGATGATACATCAGTTCTCTCTGCCGCCGTCACAGTTCTCCCCACCGGTGAAGTCTTCCTACTGGTTAGCGCTGGCCAAGGCAGCTTTAGGGACAAGCATTCCACGACCAAGTGCAGCCTTGTTCGCTTTCGCGCAACGTGTGATTTCTAATTCGAAACTCTCCTTACCCGTCATTCTCGTGGCTCTCAAGTACGTGGAAACATTTCTTGTTGCATTGAGAACACAACCGGCCGGTACCTCGAACAGACCGCCTGGCACGCCACCATTGTTGGATTTAAGACTGGACACTGCCGTTGAATTCAACGTTTTACTGGGAGCGCTCATGGCCGCAAACAAATTCTTGGATGATTCCCGTTACTCGAACCGTTGGTGGGCCAAAGTTGCCGAAATGCCGATACCACGCGTCAATCACGTCGAAATGGCGTTTCTGGACGGATTGTCGTTTCGTTTGCATATCCACGAGGACACGTACGTTGGATGGGTGCGTTCCTTACAGAAGCTGGCGGGCTGGTTGGAGGAGGAATCCATGTCGACAGCAGCTGCATCAGACGGCGCTGTGGCGATCAAGGCGCTTGTGCAACCGACACTACCCAATGTGCCAGCTGTGCATCTGCAGCCATCCCCTTCGCCCGTTGCGGTATGCGCCATTCCAGTGCCTGCGCCGTCACCCATTCCTTCACCGTATCTGCTATCCAACAATCCACCATCATCTCACTTTGTCAACGATGCCATGAGTATATCCCCCGTTACGTTTGTACCTCCGCTGAATGGACTCGGTGGAAACGCGCAAGTCATACCCGTACCCCTTTCGCCGGCTTCGTCACGCCACTCTGGAATGGCGTCGCCGCACTCTGCAAATGGGTATTCAAGTAGCATATCAAGAGCTTCGCCTCTTGGATTTTCGAAGGCATTCCTTCAGCCGTCCTCATCGCCTCGAATGCGTGGACCTTATTCGTCGTCTCCACACCAGGACCCTACTCCCTTACGCCCTGACAGTAGCGCAGCTAGGAAAAAGCGAGCCGATCCTTTACTGGGCATACGTACAACGCACTTGAATCGCACAGCACCGTATCAATCACTACAGCCTCATGCGACTGGTACTCAGCCGTCTGCAATAACCTCACAGATGATATGCGAATCTCATGTGGTGGACGAGCTGGAGGCCACGGCGTTGTCGCAGCCGTTCGCTAAAGACCAATGGCATCCCTCTCAGCAGTTGACGCAACGAACACAGTCAGCCCCGTACGATCTGAGCCAACCGTCATGGATTATACCCAACAGATTACGCCATCGGGACAGCATAGGATCGATGTACTCTATCGCCTCGCATTCATCTGCCTCATCTGCAGCATCATCTTTTGAAGCGTTTTTGCATCAGCAGAGCTTGTTGGAAAGAATGTTGGAGGATGGCACGGAAGAACCGGTCGGAGCAGAGTCTACCTCTACAGCAGTGGTTCCTAGCAGCGGATCAAGCATGGGCACCGCTAGTAGCTTCGGTAGCACTTCAACACGCACTAGTGTTGCCACCGGAAGTACCGTGCCAAGTATTCCTACCAGCAGTGACTGTCCACCAGTGACGGTATCTATGGTTGCCAAAAGCACAAGAGCTGTGGAATTATCTCTCTGTACGCAGTTAGATGTTCTCCCGTCGGGCGCTAATGCGAGGATGGAGGTACTGAACGCCACCGATGCGCCATACTTGCCTAGTGCGGAAGCCATGGAGGTGGATCAACCTAAAAGTGGACAGGGTTAAGGGCAAAAGGCTTTCACCTACATATATACATATATTAATTGTTGCCGTTCAATCACTTGTACTTGTACATTCTAATTATTGACTCGCGTATGCGTTTGCCTCACTTATGCAAAGTAACTTCTAATCCCGAGGGAAAGCACAGTGATGAATTCCGATCATTTATCTACATGACGAATGACATGCACAACCACCACTATCTGCCAGACCATCTAGTTCATTCAAAGTAAGGCAGCGAGAGCCACAGCCGCTATACCTGTGAGCCCTTGCTGCAAAACAGCACCTGTGACGGCCGAGCTTTTCTCTGAGTCTTTCTGTCCATTCTTATCGTTGCTGTCTGCAGGTGGGGTCGACGAAGCGGTGGGTACTGGCGAAGTCACCGTCCCTGTCGGAAGAACGGTTCCGTTGATGACTGGTAAAGGTTGATCAACAGCCCCAGGTGCCAAGACGCAAATGGACTTGGCGGGCTGCCATTCCACAAGCGGTCCCTCGCAGTTGGCATGAGCGCGCACGACTTTCTCATCGCGACACACGGTGCACTTGTCATCACTAGAAGAGGAAAACCGTCAAAAAAATCCACCCAGATAGTCGAGGACAGGGGTACAATAGCAGGAATACTTACTCGCACCACTGTACTACACCTGCTGCCGAATTACAGAACGCTTTGAAGTACATGCCTGGTTCCATAACGTGACAAAGCCCGTCAGCGGCGTACGTAGTTTGGGTAATAGTGGTCTCGCCATTGGCAGTACTGCATTGGGGTTGATTCAGATATTGGTTAATGGTGAGGTAGTTGGCACCAGGGATCTTCTCTCCTTGAGCAGAGGGCGGAAAGTACGGCGTATCCGAAACGTCGGCGTTGCTGCCAACCGGATCACAGCCTGTCCCTTCTGAAGACAAGACGGCGCCTTCCTTCGCTTTGATCTCACAGACCTCATTGATGGGAATAGGCCGGCCGCCAGGACATGGAGCATGAGGCGAAAAGACGTGGGTTTGATATCCGATACCGGCAGAGCAATCGGTCGTCGTGTAGTAAACGCGACGGCCCCAGCTACCTTGAGCGCATGCTGCCGGCAGTTGCGAGGAAATGATACCTAGGCTCGCTAATAACAGGACGATGGGCGATCCCCTCAACATATTGCAAACGCGATTGATGAAGTGCTAGTGATATGACTGCGGCGTCCGCTGTGGAAGAGCTCAATAGAATCGTGCAAAAACATTCGCAGCACACGCTTTGTCCGTTCAACTTTTGAGTGAATTCCCGTCCATGATGTTTCCTGCTCCATAGTATGGAATCCATTCTGAAGATGGAAGCGGAACGCCGCACAGACCGCCGCGCCACAGCCAAATACGTTGCTGCGTGGTCCATTAATAGCCCATGGCCGCATACTATAGTGGTCACGTGATGTTCTCCTGAAGGCCAAAGAAAGCAGAATGTCTCCACATGCAGCTATCAAGACAAGCTGCTGATCAAATGTCAATTACTTATTCTGCAAAGGCAGCATCCTGATGATAAGAAAGGAAACACCAATGTACTTTATGTTGAAAAATAATGTCATCAGCAAACTTGTTTTGCATGTACACTAAGCTTCCAAGAAGTACGAATGGACTACGCAGGATACCACCTCCAACTTGAACTTCCGATAGGTCGAAGTGGATGTCTGAGTCAGATGTGCTGCAGTCATATGGCAAACATAGAGATAAGAAGGCTGTCAATGTGATAAACTTGGTGGACAGCTAACTGCACCTTACAACTTGCCAAAGATGGGTTACAATTCAATGTATTTTAACCTATCTTTACCGTGCCAACATATTCAAAATGTTCCATCTTGTCTTTTTATAACACATTTTGTCTAACAGGATCCATTTGCATAACACATTTTGTCTAACAGGATCCATTTGCAAGAGTCCATAGGAGCCTTCTCAGAATGTACAATTGTGTTTTACTCTTCTGAAATCTTTATCAAAACAGTGTTCCCAGACTAGCAAACGCAAACATTTTTAGTACCACAAAACTTTTTAGTACCACAGAAAGCAATGCCTCAAACATCACCAGAAGTTTTGGATTATTTCATTCAAGATCTGAGGTAAGTTTCATCTTTGTATCCCACATCATCTCTTACAGAAACACTCAGCTATTCTATTTCTGTTGATGTTTTGGCAAACAGTGCTGTTTGTGAGGTATCACTTGACGATGCCGATTACAACTGATTGTGGCACCTATCTGAAGCATTGAGCAAAGTTATGCATAGTATGTACAGAGAGTTCTTGTCCAGGAATAATGCAAAATTTGGGTTAGTGAGATCACTCATGGATTGCTGGAATTGTCAGAGCTTGTCCAGCAGTAGGGTTACAGCTGCTCCCTTTCATGTACGAAAGTGATCATCTGTTTGATTTTGACTGTAATACATACATTATGACTAGTCCCTCATCTCAAAGTAACTACAGGATAAGCTAAGAAAAGCACAACACTGCATTGGAATTCAAAACCATCTTGAATTGGGCAGAATACTTGATTTAGCTACTTCTACCTATCATGTCATCCAAAGGTGGTTTACAGTGTTACGTAGTAGGATTCCAAAAGCCAAAATGTACATGTACCCAGGCAAGACCATATGAATATCAAGGTAATTCAAATATATGGATGCTACTTGGTAGAGAGTCATAGACAGTTTCTGAATGCAGTCTTACCAAGCTGGGAAGGTTTTGAAACCTAAAAGTGCACTTCTGACATATCCTTCCATATATAAGAACCCATCAGTTCATTGCCCCATTGCCTATCATTGAATGGACAATTTTCCAATGCACTGGCATTCAGTGGTAATGTTGGGTTCTTTTTATTTACATGTGCACGTAGCCATTCAGTTTCAGCACCATACATTTTTTCACCTAGCATGTTAGGTGAATTTTCACGTTCTGTTTGGAGCTCCTTTTTCGGTGGTTTTGGGTCAACACTTTGACACCACTAAATACACAACTGAAAGAGATCATAATGAGAGTAACCATTTCAACACATCCTGGCATGCAACTGAAAGTAAATGAAGGAGACCTGATGACTGAACCCACGTGACTGAACCCAAGTGAAAGGGTTATCAAAACAGCAAAGTGCAGATGTATTGAGGCTGATTGGTGTTGCCTATCAAGGCCATGCATTCTATTTCTCATACTTGTCAGTATCACACACACTTGCACTGGTTATGTTATTTCACACTGGGTTACTACAACTTTATCAGAAGGGAACTTCTCCACTACCACTGAGATGTATTGTGAACAATCAAGCATTTGTGAATACTGATCATCAGAAGGTTCTCCTCAAATTCCACATTGTAGGTCTTACTCAGTCCCATGTTGGATTGTTCCTGTGGTGCCAACATCAACAGGGCATGCATGGTAGTGAAGCTTGTAGGTGGTTTCCAAAGTGACACTTCCCAGTTATAGAACAAAGCGCTCTGCAAGGTCACTCTTGCTCTTTCCTTCGATGCCATTGATGTTCACCATTTGAAAAGGGAAAAGCAGCAATGCACCACGAAGTATTATCAGGTAAAGGAGTGCATATATGCAGGAGTATATGTTGTACGAGACATTGCTGGGCAGCTGAAAAGCTACATTCTGTTGTAAGGGGGTCCCGGTGACATACACGTCATAGGGATACCCTAACCAGGGCGCGCGCTATGACATGGGTTCTTATCCATATCAGCGCATACATGTGCGTCATGTGCCCCATGAGCACGTGACCCATGTGACTGGGTGCCCTAACACCTGACACGTGATCTTTTCCGTCGGGTGGTTCTCTTATGCCGGGCATTCAACTGTACTCTTAGAACCTTAGACTTGAATACACATAAGCTTATTAGAAGGACCAGAGCCTCAGCAGGATCCTCTGCAACACATTCCACTGACCTACACTGTTGCTCCTTGTGACCTAAATCAGGAATGCCTGGTCATCATCGAAAGAATGGTTTGATATCAAGAAGGTATCCTATGTTGAATATAAGTTTGAATCCATTGTATTGTATGTTTACCTTCCTATTTGCCAGGAGAGAGCTTGGGACAAGTCCTTCTCACAAATCTGATCTGTTATCAGGTCTGGCATCTTTCCACAGAAGCTTTTATCTAGGTACCTCCTTCCCAAATGATCCAACATAGACCATGCTATGTCAGCAACATTGAAAACCAGTCAGCTCAATGTCTTCCAACATCCTGAAAACCAACCCTCCAAATAGTTTCAAACTTAATTTGGAAACTGCACTCACAGAAAATTTGTGCAGCTCAGCAGGTGCTTCACTTTTGTCTTCATTTTTTTTCTGGTGGATTAGATTCTCGGTTATTCTCATTGCTCACTCTCCAGTAAGGTAAACATATCTTTTGGAAGTGCACCAATGGCAGGACAATACAAAGTGGTGTGGCATTATGAGAATAGAGAGCTTCAAGCACCATTGAACCTTGGTGTGGTATCTTATTACTTGAATCTACTGGTGGCAAATCCAATGGACCTGTAGAATTTGCATGTTGACCCATCCTATCTACAACTTGTACAGTCATTAGTCATTTGGATTTTAAAAATACCATGCATTTAACTCTAACCATATGACAAATATTGATGGCAAATGCAGTTTTGCAAATGTAAGCTGCCAATGAAAACTACTGCTTTTTCAACTTGAGTGGAGGTTTCTTGATCTCACAATGTTTCTTCACAATACTTACAGGAAGAGTGATGTGCATTGTGACACATGACCTTGATGATTGGGTACATCTTCACACCTTAGTATACTATCTTTCTTATTACCTTTCTCTGTCAATGCTTCAACAAAATCACAACTCATCATTCTTGGTGTACACATGTTGATGTTTGTCATCAAGTTGGAAAAAGCGTGGGCACTAACCCACAAAGGTATGACCCACAACGGCATAGTCATTCTTGATCTAGCGGTTGAAGAGTGATGATTATCTCAACGGCATTTTTTTAAGGATTCCGATGCAACTCGTGGAAGTGAAATGGGGTGCGCAAAGTCCGTCCGACTCACCAAGGAAACACACCGTGCTGTGTTGGCCGAAACGACGTACAAAATACGCTGGATCCTTTACTCAAAGGTGAAGCAAATGCTGTGCGTTGCATACAACAAATTGAAGAGTTAGAGACAAAGATATACCAGTAGTTTGCTAGGCTGCTGAAAGATGGTCCATATCCAATTGACCCTACAATTTGTGCCGTAGACAAAGAGCGCCTATTCTTCTTGGCTGAGCCTTGAAACCGACACTCTGTGGAAATGGCACCGGCCAGTCAAGGCCCGACTACCCTATTATATATACGTTCACCGCAACCACCATTGACAATGCCAAAACCTTGGAACTACGCATATCGATAACACTTGGTTCTTGCTCCCGACGCGTTCTTCGCCGTACGCGTTATTAGCAGGTTCAACGATGTTGCGGTAATTGGAATCTTTTGGAGAGGAGATGTCCGTGCAAGACTGGGTCATAGAAGCGGTTCACCCGTATTTTCGGAGTGGTGACCGTGCAGCTCTAAGTTCGGCTTTGGACGCCCACGCTTTCGAACAGTTCATTGTTGCTCGCAACATCCAACTGATCTTCGTCTATCAAGATACCCAAGTATGTACAGACGGCTATTCCTTGACAACATGGGTGACGGCTAGAATGTATCTAATGGAATATTCAGGACGGCTCTTACAAGGTTGTACATGGTCTCCCCGATGCGGTCAAAGAGGCTCAGTTCTGCGTTGCGGTTGCCAAAGCACGTCCTGTTGAAATTAGCACCAATAACGTGCAGGAGATACTGCAAATACACCCATTGCGGACATCACCTACCTCTTCTCTGTACCATGCCATCCACGACGTCTTCGCTCCGCTGCTTCTCAGGTACACATACATTATCAACTGCGCCTCGTGCACGTGCTAATTATATTGAAGACACTCCGATACGGGGCTGGACGAGAAACTGAAGCATTTACTGGCTGAGTTAGATGCCGGGCTAGCCATGTCCCTGCGCGATACAGCGAGGGGTAAGGAGAGCCGAAGCACAGGTGCCAGGCGTACCATTCTCATTCTACCCTATTACTCTAACGCCTTCCGTGATAGCAGACGCTGATGAGAATATCAATGGGATTATGAGCTTGCAGGATGAGTGGGACTTTTGGGAGAGAAACGCAGTTCAGGATGAGGCATGTGACATGACACATTCCCAGGCAGCGAAATGCATTAATTAATAATACGGCGTATGCAGGCACCTCAAGCACGCGCGCGAGCCTTTTTAGATGGCCTTCGTCCTATTAAAGATGCCTTCGATAGTCTGAGTTCGATTCCCATCTCGGAAATGCCAGATTTCCTAGCGTGCCTACAGGATAACTTGGATGATCTATGGTATGCTTGCTTCGTATTTCTGTTGCCACGGCGACTTGATTGGTACTGAACCTGCGACCCAGGAGAGTGGATTCGTTTTTGTATCCGGAAGGCCGAATGAGACATCTCTTAAACCTTTTGACGGATCAACTTGTCGGTTACGTCCAAGAGCAGCTGCTGCCCTTCAACGTGATGATTGAACCCTTAGATCGAATTGAACCGTGCATTAGAGCTGGCATTTCCGTTTGCGCCGATTGGGCCTCTGCCACTACATCTCTTACGGCTCGAATATGGCCTTACTACACTCTGCATCCCTGGAATGCTCCGTCATTCAAACATGATGACTGCGATCGTCTAAAAGAACGGCTTTCCGAGGTTTTACGCACTATTTCTTTCCGTTAATGCATTCGGCGATCTGACCGATGCGTGTCTATCCCTAGATCCTGTCACTTAAAGCAACCCATGGCCTCATTGTGGAGCTGCTGCAGTTTGATGACCAACGTGAGCTAAACATTGACGACAAACTGGAGGCCTTTGGCTCTGTGAATGCTCTATTAACAAATCGGCATTCCGAAAGTCGTTGGAGGGTAAGTCGTCGTGGGTAGAACTCTAGAACTCCACCTAATCTCGTTCCAATTGTGGGGACAACCAGGCAGCTGTAGCTCGTTACTACAATGACATCGAACGCGTCGAACAACGGGCCGCGTTGCAACTCAGATCAATATTCGCAAACTTGCATGGCACCCCTAGCCAACTAGTGCGAGAGTTTCAACGCTATGCCGAACTTGTCAAGCGCACATCAGTTGCCAAGCATCTGGGTAATTAAAGAAGGCAATGTTAGTTGGTACACCTCGTAACGCCGTCCTTTTCCTATAGAGCTCGAACGTGAGGCGTTAGTCAGCCAGTTACTGGCGGCACTTCGCGCTATGCGTACCGAATTTCATGAACGCGTCCGTGAGGCTAAAGTAAGAGTCATGATCAAAACTTAATGAGCGCCGTCTAAGTTCTGGTCGGAACGTTAGGAATCCAAAGGGAAAAACGTTCCTGTTGCTGTTCACCAGATTGTTTGGGCGCAGCAAAGCATCCTCAAGGTGATCAGTAGCTTCCAATGCCATCTCTGTGAGTCTAAGCCTTCTGACCATTCGTCGCGCAGCTGGATGACATTGGTGACTTTGTCAGAGACTGCATCGGTGGAGCCGAAACGTATGAAGCTGCGGCCCAAGAGCTGTCCCACGAACTCCAAGCGTACGCGAGCGAGCAATTTACACGGTGGGCGTCTGCTGTGGAAGCTGTTGCCGAGGATCGTTCCAACCCGCTTGCAACAGTGGCGACCGCTGGCATATTAGATCTGGATCTTAGGGACGGCCGTCTACATGTACGGTACAACGATGAGTTGATTACTTTTGTGAGAGAAGTGCGGCAACTCCTTGCCCTTGGTTTTTCAATTCCAGCACAATTGCAGCGCCTGGCAGATGACGCTCAAAGATTTTATAGGCACGCAGTAGTGCTAAAGCAAATTGCCCATTTTTACAACAATATCGGTCAAGAAATGCTCCCTTCTCAACAAGCGATGCTTCTTGACCTGGCGCTGGATTTCGAACGCCTGGTGAAAAATTCTGCTGCTGCTGCTGCGAATGATGGCGACGGAATATATGCAGGTTCAAGTGAGCCGAAAGGGCTGGACAAGTACGTTGCGCGGGTCCAAGCCGCGGCGAATAAGCTTACTGAAGCCAATCGAAAGTTGCGGAAGTATCATGAGCTCATCCGTGAACGTGTGGTTGGTTTAATGGGGGTGCATCTAATCCGCAATCAACAACAATGGAAAGACGGACTTGCTGCAGTTCGCGGGATAATACATGACGTACAAGAAAACAACCTCCGACCTGAGGATACTCTGGCGTGGCGAGTACATTGGGACTACCAACTGTACAAATCACTTGAGTATCAGTATCGGACAGGCTTGGAAACCCTCAGTGAAGACCTGCCAGAGATGAAGGTGGACATGATTTTTAAAAACCAACGGCTTCAATACAGACCGTCATTTGAAGAAATTCGTGCGAAATACTACCGTGAGATAAAGAAGTACATCAGCATCCCTTCGTCCTTTCGAGGCTTAGCAGACAATAGGATTTTTGAACATATGGCTGAGCAAAGCATTGATGCGCTGGGTCCAGTGTACGAACGAACAGAAGAACTTTTTGGCAATTTGAACAAAGTCATCGAGCAGTTCAAGGATTGGCTGGTTTTGGGAAGTATAGATCTTGACGAATATGTGACGGAGGCTTTGACGAGTGTACCTGACTTCGAATCCGCCTTCAAAGCTCTCAAAGCGAAGGGAAGGGAGGCGGAACAGTTACCTACAGATATACGTATCGGTTGTGTCGTTGTATCCGCCGCCCCAGTAAAGGCCACAATCGACGACCATCTACAGCGACTCTTCGATGCAATGTTGGCCGCATTGCGTAGATCCGTTACGAAAATAATTTCAGAAATTGATGATTTCGTGCGAAATGGAACCCACATACTCTCGAATCGTCCTCAAACGATGGCGGAAGTTGGAGAGGCGTACGCACAGCATGCCCAACTTTCAAGCGCTAAGGGGTCTATTGAGACCCATCTCGCAGATATTGAGGCCCGGAACAAGCTTCTGAAATCTGTGGCAGGCGCTGATGTGGACTCCTCGGATATGCAGGCGCGATGGTCAAAGTTGGAAATACTGCTAGAAAGTCATGAACTGATGGTCAAGGAACAAGTTGATGTCCTGCAAGAACAAATAAAGGTGCGGAAGCAGATGTTTCAAACAGACCTTGAAAAGTTCAAGGTTCGATGGCAACAACTACAACCAAAACCGAACGAGCTTCAAGTACCAGGGACAGCATTGAAGGCAGTACAGTACATTACTGAGCGGCTGGTGGAAATTTCAGAATTGCGAAAAGCCGCAAACTCTTTATCAAGTGACACAGTTCATTTTCATACCGAGCATCTTGATTTATCAGATCTAGACGCGCTAGAGCATGATATTAGCGTCTCGGAACGTTCGTGGAAGTTACTCGTCGATTTTGAATTGGAGTTAGAATCGCTTATGCGAGAAGATTGGATATCATTCCGCAATAAAGTCCATATTTTTGAAGACCTGCTGAATGGATGGAGTGAGAAGCTACGTGGCAACTCCACTGATGCAATTACTGCGCACATACAACGTACAATTGACTTGCATCGAGACGCAGCGCCGATTTTCAAGTTCATGCGGGGAGATAACTGGACAGCCGAGCATTGGGCCGAATTATACCGGATAGCTTCCATCCCTCCGACGACATCGATATCCGATCTGACGTTTGGCCACATCTTAACATCAAAAGATGCAGTCCTAGCACAGTTGAACCAAGTACAGGAGCTGAACCGTCGTGCTCAAGGTGAAATCATGATCCGCGAGGCTCTCGAAGAATTGGATATTTGGGCTGCCAGTGCTACCTTAAACCTCACCGACTACCGCGATGCGGCCGACCGGCAACTTCAAATCATCCGCGATTGGAAGGAGACGTTAACGCAAGTGGGTGATAACCAATCCCTTCTTCAGTCACTAAAAGATTCGCCTTATTTTGGTCATTTCGCGGAAAAAGCCGCTGGGTGGGAGAAGAAGCTGATCACTATTGACGACAGTCTCCGTAACCTCAACTTAATTCAGAGGAAGTGGGTGTATTTGGAACCAATCTTTAATCGTGGAAGTTTGCCAAATGAACTGCATCGCTTCAAGCGTATAGACAGTGATTTTCGCAGCATACTAGAGCATATCGAGCGCGACACCCGTGTGGTCTCAGTTCTGTCTTACTCAGGACTTAGGGAAATTCTTCTCACGCTTCTGGATCAGCTAGATAGATGTCAAAAGGCACTGAACGAGTTTCTCGAACTGAAACGTTCCAAATTTCCCCGGTTTTACTTCATTGGTGATGAGGATTTACTAGAAATCCTTGGACAAGCAAAAGACCCCAATGTTATCCAAGCGCATTTAAAAAAGCTGTTCGCGGGCGTGCATGAAGTGGTATTCGATCAAGAAGTGAAGTATATCTCCGCGATCAGGAGCTTAGTGGGTGAGACTGTACCTCTCCGCAATCAGGTGGAGATAACGAACGATGTCGAAGACTGGCTTGCTCATTTGGCCGACGAGATGCAGCATACCTTGAAGCGGATGATGCGGGATTGCTTGAAGGTTACGGACATCTTCCAATATCCTTTACAAATTCTCACCCTGTGCGAATATGTTCACTTTACTGCCAATGTTGAAGAAGCGCTTAATAGCGAGGGCGATCTCGCGGGACTGCAACGGGATTTACAAACGCGTGTCAATGAGTATACCACGTTCGACTTCTCCGTCATTGAGGACCCCAGCGAACGGGCAGTTACTCACGTGAAAGTCAAATCACTCATATTGGACACCATTCACTTCATTGATGTTCTTCAGCAGTTACGGAAGGAGAAAGTTACCTCAGTTGCCGACTGGGGCTGGGAGCGGCAATTAAGATTTTACTTGGATGACCTAGGCGACTGTATCGTTCGCATGGGAAGTGCCCAGTTCGCCTACACGTTTGAATATCAAGGAAATCCCCCGAAGTTGGTGCACACGCCTTTAACCGACAAGTGTTATCTTACCCTCACGCAAGCCCTGGCTAGCGGTTTCGGCGGAAATCCGTTTGGTCCCGCCGGAACAGGAAAAACTGAGTCCGTAAAGGCGCTTGGGGTGTTATTTGGACGACAAGTACTTGTTTTCAACTGTGATGAAGGCATCGACTACCAGAGTATGGGACGGATTTTCGTCGGACTAATCAAATGCGGTGCATGGGGCTGCTTTGACGAATTTAATCGTTTGGACGAAGCCGTTCTGTCTGCCGTATCCCAGCAGATCCAACTCATCCAAGCAGCGCTGAAGTCGGGTGCACGCTCGGTGAAACTATTGGAACAAGATGTAGATCTTGACTTGAACTCAGGGATCTTTGTAACGTTGAATCCTGCAGGAAAGGGCTATGGAGGTCGTCAGAAGCTCCCCGACAACCTAAAGCAGTTGTTCAGGTCAGTTGCGATGACCCATCCCGAGAACGAACTCATTTCCGAGGTGATCCTTTTTGCGGAAGGTTTCAGAAATGCTCGAGAGTTGGGGCGGAAGATAGTGGCCATATTCACCCTTTGCAAGCAATTGATGTCCAAACAGCAACATTACGATTGGGGTCTTCGCCCGCTCAAAGCGGTCTTGGGACAAGCTGGACAACTTCTCCAAGAGGAGCTACGCCTTGCCGCGGCGAATGCCAAGAGAGAGGCAGTAATTTGTGTAAAAGCATTGCGACTGAATACGCTTTCGAAATTGACCTTTCAAGATTCTCAGCGCTTTCATTCCTTGTTGAACGACGTCTTCCCTGACGTACCACTAGAAGACGTGGATTTTGGTCAGTTGACACGGGCTGTTGAAGAAGCGTACGACGAGCTTGGCTTCGTATTCATACGGGCTCAAGCAGAGAAGGTTTATCAACTCCACCAAGCTTGTCGTCAAAGAATGGGAGTTGTTGTGGTTGGGCCATCAGGATCAGGGAAGAGCATATTATGGCAACTGCTGGGGAGAGCCTGGCAGACGCTCGGACTAACGCTTCACAAACATATCGTTAATCCCAAGGCCATTGAACGGTCCACCCTTCTGGGGCGAATGGACCCAGACACGCGCGAGTGGTTCGACGGAGTTATCACCCACGCCTCGCGCCAGGCAGTGAAAGAGACTAGTAACGCATATACTTGGATAATATGCGATGGCGATGTTGACCCCGAGTGGGTCGAATCACTAAATTCAGTCCTTGACGATAATCGGCTGTTGACTCTGCCGAACGGAGAGCGAATTCAATTCGGGCCGAATGTGAACTTCATTTTCGAAACCCATAATTTGAAATTTGCGTCTCCAGCCACTGTGAGTCGTATGGGAATGATATATCTTTCCGATGAATCCTTAGACGTACGTGCCCTTGTGAGCAAATGGGCAAAAGAGAACGGCTTGGATGCTGGTTCTCCAGCACTATCATGGATTGACGAGCTTTTTTACACTACACTCGATGCTGCTGCAGCAAGTGATCAGCATGCTGTCCCTGTAAGCAAAATTGGCTTAGCCCGCGCAGCCTTGTCGCATGTTCGTGTTTGCCCCACGCGCACGGCCTTTCTGTATGGATTGATTCGCGGATTTACTGCCCACATGTATCCGGCAGGCAAGTCCCAGTTCGCCAACGAGACCCTCGCACAAGCCAAGGAGCCGTCTCCGAATCCCAAAAAGGCATTGGATTACTTTGTAGACGCAGATGGCCACCTTGCAATGTACCAACATAAGGGCGTCGCGGCCAGATCCGAAAACGAAGTCGACAATATCGATTGTCTTCCAATAGTGGAGACCACAGATATCACCAAATATGAAGACACACTGATGCCCTGGCTGACGACTGGGGAACCCTGCCTACTCGTGGGCCCAGAAGGTTCTGGGAAGCATACCATCTTGAGGCTATGCTTTAGCAAGGTGCCGGGAGTGACGGTGGTGACAATTCACTGTAGCGCCCAGACGCGTTCGTCCCACATAATTCAGCGTCTTACTCAAGCGTGCACCAGTTCACAAACCACCGCTGGTCGGATCCTTCGTCCGAAAGATTCGGATAGGCTCATCCTGTATCTCAAGGATGTTAATCTTCCGAAACCCGACAAGTATGACACCGTGGAACTCGTACAATTCTTACAGCAGCTCCTCACTTACAAAGGTTTCTATGACACACACCTGGAATGGATAACTGTTGAAAATATCCAGGTTGTGGCCACTATGAATCCTTCAGGTGCCTTAGGAAAGCACCAGCTGTCCACCAGGTTCACATCTATCGTTAACCTGTGTCACGTCTCATATCAAGACTTGGACCACCTTCAAGTGGTCTACCAAACCTTCATCGGATACGTACTGGAAAACAGACTACCAGCCCATCCGGTTTGGAGTTCGGCAGCTAATCGCTCTCGATTGGTGGCGTCTATGATGAGTATATACGGAAGCCTTACGAAGAGATTTACGCGAGACATGCAGCCGCACTATGTATTCTCCCCGCGGGATCTTTCTAGATGGGTCGTTGGCCTTGGCCGCTACGAAATAGGTGCCCCTGAAGCCGATGAGCTTCTGGCGGCTTTTACATACGAAGCAGCCCGGCTGTTTGAGGACCGCTTGGTAGACACCAAAGCAAAGGAAATGTTTCGGCAGGACTTTTGGACCGTCATGCAGCGTGACTGGGAATATCGTGCTGAGTCGACTGACTACATATGGACGACCATATCAGGACAGGAAGCGCCTCGTGGCAAGCGCTTGTGCCGCCAGTCAGTGGCAGATTACAAAGAGGAAGTCTTGAAAACTCTCAAGTACTACGAGCGAGATTGTGGAACGCTCAACGTATGCTTGGTCCCTGAAGTGTTGATGCATTGCGCCCATGTCGAACATGCCCTTGGGCAGTCGGGAGCGTCAGTATTATTGGCTGGGCGACCGGGCATGGGCCGTTTAGCAACCGTACACCTTGTTGCCTGCATCTTGAAGTTACGAGTGTTTTCGTTGAATATGGGAAGAAACTATGATGGTAAATCGTTCATTACTGACGTGAAAGCACTTCTTGCCATAGCTGGCGTGCAGGGCGAACGTGTAATTTGTGTACTGGAGGACCACCATCTGGTGAAGCCGTCGTTCATAGAATATGTGAACAGTTTGCTCAGCGGCGGCGAAATACCAGGATTATATACCTCGGATGAAATTGAGGCAATATTGGCATCATTGAAAGAGCAGTATTCACAAGAAGGCTTTCGGGGTACCTTACTGGAGTATTTTACCACTCGGATACAAAAAATGCTGCACTTCGCGTTAGTCTTCGACTGCTCCGCGCCAGACTTCGGTAGTATATGTCAAGCCAATCCGGCGATCTATGCACGTTGTCAGATGCTTTGGAAGACCACGTTCAGTTCTGACACTTATGTTCTTTTGGCGGAAGAGTATTTTGTCAGTCGCAGTTCTCTCGCCCAGCTCGATCGTCACAAAGAAATCATTGGGCACATGTTGAAGGTTCACACCGGTGTCGGTGGTGTACCACGTCAGTTTAGTGATTTCTTGCGCAACTACGAGCGAGTTTACTCTGAGCACTTCCAAACGCTCACTCAAAAGCAACAATATCTGCAAGGCGGCCTTTCAAAAATGGCGGAAGCTGCCGCATTTGTGGACCGGCTATCCGAAGAGGCCGAAACGCAAGAGAAAGAATTAGCTAAGAAACAACGCGAGGCTGATACAGCCTTGAAGTTGATCACAGACAGCATGGTGAAAGCGTCCGAACAGAAGAAGGAGATGGAGGATCTCAGCGCGAAGCTCGCCAAAGAAGAATCGAATCTTACGAAACGGAAGGCGGCTATAGAGGTAGAGCTTGCCGAGGTCGAACCTATTGTAAAGAAATCTAAAGAAGCGGTGGGGGAGATACGACCCGAGAGCCTAACCGAAATCCGGTCATTACGTGCGCCACCCCCTGCCATTAGAGATGTGCTGGAAGGTGTGTTACGGATTATGGGAATTCTTGATATGTCTTGGAACAGCATGAAGGCGTTTCTCGGCAAAAGAACGGTAAAGGATGAGATCTTGAATTTCGAAGCTCGAAATGTAAGCAGACAAGCCCGAGAGTCCGTACAAGAGTTACTGCGAGAGAAACGGGAGTCTTTCGAGGAAACGAATATTAAGCGAGTGTCAGTTGCTGCGGCACCTTTAGCGATGTGGGTCAAAGCAAACCTTCAGTATGCAGCTATTTTGGACAGAATTGCTCCGCTTGAAGCAGACTTGGTCAGCTTAACGACATCTTTGGAGGCGTCTCGTCGTCGTCTTGATGACCTCCAACAGGCGCTCTCAGAAGTGGATACTAAGGTTGCTTCCCTAAAGGACGACTTTGCAGCCAAAACAAGAGATGCTGAAGTATTACGACTCGGACTACAGAAGGCGCAAGCAACAATGCAAAGTGCCCAGTCATTGCTGGGAAAACTCGCTGGTGAGGGCCACCGATGGCAGGCGCAGATGAAGGGAACATCGGATGCACTGGCTGCTCTACCCATAGACACACTGCTGGGGTCAGCTTTCGTCAATTACTTAGGGTCGGCGCCTGAAGATGCTCGCACAGCATTTTCCACCGAGTGGTCGAAAATGGTTGGCATTACGGAATTTTCATTCCGGCGACTTATGGCTTCTGAAAGTGAGCAGCTTGTATGGAAATCCCAGGGACTTCCACCTGATTACCTGTCCGTGGAAAATGCGGTGATCATTCTCAATAGTACTCGTTGTCCGTTGATAATTGATCCAACAGGCCAAGCAGGCCGCTGGCTCCAGTTAAATCTGACTGCGAATGGTAAGAAACCCGAGTTTATTAACCACCACGACGATAACTTTCCGAGATCCCTGGAGCTGGCTGTGCGTTTCGGCAAAACTTTAATCCTACAGGAAGTGACGCACTTGGAACCGTTTTTATATCCATTGCTCCGACAAGAATTTCATAGAATGGGACCTAGGACCACAGTTTCGATTGGCGACAGAGTGGTGGACTATAATGAGAATTTTCGTCTATTTCTGCTGACACGACAACCTTCTTTCACTGTTACACCGGATGCAGTTGGCTTGATTAATGTCGTGAATTTCACGGTTACGCGGGCGGGCCTTGCCGACCAACTTCTTGGGCTAGTCCTGCAACATGAAAAGCCCGAGTTGGAGTCACAAATGATTCAGTTACTGCAGAAGGAACGTGAAATGAAGATACAATTGACCGAATTGGAAGAGGCATTACTGCGAGAACTGGCTAATTCGCATGGCAACATCCTGGAGAACGAGTCTCTCATCAACTCGCTTAACGAAACTCGCGACAAGAGCGCAATTATTGAACACAGTTTGGATGAATCCCGACATTTGCAAGCTGAACTGGATGCCGAACGCGACAAATATGCGTTGCTGTCGGTGTTTGGAAGCCGGGTCTATTTCGTGCTGACTAAACTTTGCCTGGTAAATCACATGTATCGTTTCTCACTCTCCTCATTTCTGGGCTTGTTTGGTAAGGCGTTACAAGAGGACGATGGATCAGGCAGCCGAAGAGAGGAAACCGACGTTCGAGTTGCGGACTTGATGGGACGTTTGCAAAAGCTGGTTTACCAATGGACGGCACGTTCCCTTCTAAAGTCTCACCGGTACATGTTTGCGCTGTATTTCGCACATGAACTTTATCCGGCCTTGTTTCAGGCGAATGAGTGGGACCATTTTGGTGGAGAGATAGTGGCAAGTGATGACACCGCTCAAACTGTTCCCTCGTGGGTCCCTCGAGAGCGCCTGTCAGCTTTCCAGCAGCTTATGGTAATTGATGCACGTGTGGTCTTTGGTTACGGTCGCACTAATAATGTTTGAAAGGCCAACGCTCCTTTCTTGGCGGCCCTCATGGTTTCCAGCGAGTCCAGTACCTGGGACAGGTGGGTGCGGAGTCCCACACCGGAGTCAGAGATCCCCTCGAACAAATTAAGGTGGGACTGCTTCAATCTCAGATACCGGTTGCGCCACAGTGCCTGACTTGTGTCGTTGACAGCGGCTTTCAACGTGTCTTACTTATTCAAGCAGTCAGACCTGATCGACTTTTACAAGCGGGTAGGTCATTTTCGCTGACTGCATGACGCAAAATTCTTACTCGTTGTCTTCAGTCGGGAAGTTTTGTTGTAGCGCTCTGAAATTACCAGACCTGTCGCCGTTATCAGCTAGCGTGGACGCCATCTGCAACGAAACCCAACCTCATCAGCCTGTATTGTTCATAATCACTGCTGGTGTTGACCCAACACAAGAGATTGCTGAGGCGGCATCTCGAATGTTGTCATCTGGCACACTTCATCAGGTTTGGAAGAAATGACCGCATGTGCCAGCTTGTGCATATACTCACTTACCTCTGAAGATTGCCATGGGCCAAGGGCAGGGAGAACGAGCAGTTACGGTCTTACGCGAAGCAGCGCGACAGGGTGGTTGGGTCTATCTCCAAAATGTTCACTTAGTGACCAAGTGGCTTCCGACGCTAGAGAAAGTGTTCTCGAGTCTGAAATTGCATGAATCTTTTCGGCTGTGGATGACATCGGAGGCCCACAGCAAATTTCCCCCTAACTTGCTACAGGACTGCGTGAAAGTTACGGTTGAGGCGCCGCCAGGTTCGTGACAAGTCGAGATGCTCTGATGCCCGTTGCATTGTCACCACTGACCTTCCATCTAGGGATAAAGAAAAATTTGCAAAGAACCTATGAAGCGTGGAGCCCGGACTTTGTGGCCAAAGGCTCCCTTTTGCGTGCTCAAGCCCTCTTCACGCTAGCATGGTTTCATGCTATTGTACAGGAAAGGCGCACCTATATACCTCAAGGATGGACCAAGTTCTATGAGTTTTCTACCGCTGATCTGCGGTCCAGCACTTCCCTCCTTAATGTAATGTCTTCACTCTCATTTGAAGAAATGGTACGTGGGGCTCACTTTCTTCATTTGCCAGGACATATGCGAGGGCACTGCACCTCGATGGAAAACGTTTCACGGCCTTTTAGAGAATGCAATTTACGGAGGTCGAATAGACGATCCGCAGGATGCGTTACGTCTTCGGACGTACCTCACTTCGTTCTTCAATGATGGTGAGTCGATTTTTGGATGAGCTCATCTCCAAATTACTAAAATAGAATATTGGCTCCGTCACAGATGCATATGCCGTGGGTAATCGACCTACCCGCAAACTGGCGAAAGGACTTTGTGAGTGGGCTCAAAGGTGCTTGGCAAGCTCTGATGTCTAACCATTCTCCTAGCGGTGCCTAATTCAACTGATTATTCTGTACACTGTGCAACCATTGCTGCCCTGCCTGATGTGGACGATGTCACAGCGTTTGGACTTCCAGCTAATATCGACCGCGTCGTGCAGAGAAACGCTAGCAGCGCCGTTGTAAGCCAGTTAAAAGGATTGGTGGGTTTTCCAGCAGATATATCTAACGTCATCATCCGTCCAAAGCTCACTCAGTTATAACCATATTAGCGACATGCTGATATCGAAGACCGCACGTTTGACCTAGATCAGTGGACGAAAACATTGTCGCCATTGTTGCAGTTGTGGAAGAAGGTAGTGATGCGGTTACGCTATCCTGCCACTGACCGGCTGATGAACATTCAACTTGCTTTTGCAGTTGATATCGGACACTAGCCTCCTTCAAAAGATTACACCTGAAGAGATCACTGCAGATCCGGTCATCTCCTTCCTGGGGTTGGTGCGTAATTCTGCTCGGACTTGCATCGACCTAAGAGAGGCTTCTAATCGTTGGGTCCCAGGAAACGACGCATGCCTCGACGTTGTTACGTCGCATTCACTCTGATTTGTCCTCTGTATCTCTGCTGCTACGTGGTTCTGTGTTGTTGACAAGTGATATGGCGATGCTCGGGACCTCGCTTCTGCGGTCTGAGACGCCGCAACCGTAAGTCTTGGACTCTTCACTATAAGTAGAATATGCCACGTGGCGAGCTTTGCTCATCCTTGCTGTGACAGGTGGCTGGAAGTATGGGATGGGCCTGGCGTTCCTCAGGTATTTCTCAAAGAAAGTGTGCAAAGGGCAATTGCGGTCGAAAACTGGTTCCAAAAGGCCAAGAGCGGCACACTTTTGAACTCAAACATAAGGCTTGTGGAAGTCTTTCATCCTGTTACCTTCCTCAATGCCGTGCGGCAGCAAACGTCGCGCAAAGGTTGGTAGGGCTCGTACCACCGAATGGATGCAACGAAGCTGACTTCATCGCATAAACCCAGCACGACAATCAATGGACGCATTGAGATTAATATCAAGGTGGTCTGCGAACGAGTTGCCGAAAGACGCCGTGTACCTCGCGATACAAGGCTTATGGATGCAAGGGTGCAGTTTTGATGGATCGAGGCTGTCTGAATCTCACCCCGACGACCCGGCGTACGCCCAAGCGCCCACCTGTTTCGTTGCATGGGTTCCGGAAAGTAGCGATGAAGTATCCACAACTGTATCGTTGCCCTTATATTATACCCCGTCGCGAGACGACAAGGTGGGGATGATTCAAGTTCCATGCGAAGGCGACGGCTCGAAATGGATTCTGGCGGGAGCAGCATTCTTTCTTTCAGATGCGTAGCTCTCCGGTGCTGACATGCCTCAACACTTGATTGTAGATAGATTTCGCATTAGACATGTTAACTTGTTGGGAGGTTCGGATACTCCCTTGTTTAGCGAGCAGAATATGACCACCGAATGAATGGGACATCTCTAATGTACATATGGGCAAAAGCTGAGGTAGCGGGCGTGGTACTTATGTTCAATGATTGTCAGCAAGGCAGCAGGGTCCATTTGCCGTAACTTCTCGTAAGTTCGTTCCGGAAGTCCTCTCTTTCGCCTGACAAAGAGTTACGAGACTGCAGAGCAATATGAGGATGATGACGAAGACCTGTCACAGTTGTAGTACTGCACGTAGTCTACGGTGGAACGCACCGTAACCTTTGAGGCTTACACACCAGAACCCATTGGGAAGTAGGAGCATGATGGGCCTAGCTTCGTACGGACTGCTTACATGCTACTCGAAGTACGTATTAGATATACCTCGGTCCTGTTTGCGTGAAAACTTCCCGCCACGTCGGCGTTTGTTAAAAATGTGGCCTTTGTCACGGTCAGTCAGGCAAAACCTGTTGACGCTAGATCCAGGACGAACAACGACTGGGAAGATGAACTTGGCCGGCAGATGCCGCGCCCACACACCTATAGCTAATGGGCAGCACCTTGCTCGGTTCACGTCGGCGGCCTTTCGGCGGACGTCACGTCTGCATGTTCGCAACACTTTTACGGCACCGTCACAATCCAATGACAGCTGTAAGTACCTTCGGTTGTAACAACAGAAGCATCTCGGGTAGTTAACTGCAGACTCAGCTAGCCATGAGGAAGCTGTCCGCCGCAATCCCATCGGAATCCAGATGCTACCGACCGCTATTTTTGAGAATATTTTTCCGGCCGCCAGTATGCCTGGACCCCTTCCTGAACAAGTCGACCTGGCGAAAGCCCACCTGGATAAGTGGGGCTTGTTAGGAAAGTCGTTAGATACCATCCCGAATGTGAACATTCCACTGCCGAAGCTTGCTGGAGAGAGCATTGGCGAACATTTTCGGATCATCGCCAAGGAGCAGTGTGAACCATACGCGCAACTGGCAAAAGGGCTTTCCACATATGATCTTCCTCCTATGCCAGTGAAATGGGATGTTACCCATGAGAATTGGGTACGCTATGAAACTCATGGAGGAAGAGTGGTTGCGGTTCCGGTACCCTATCCTGGAGAGGACGCCGTATTCTTCGACACGGAAGTCATGTTTAAGGTTAGCAAGTATCCACTCATCGCTGTCGCTGCCTCGCGATCCAATTGGTACTCCTGGATTTCTCCCGGGTTCCTGTCATCTGGTGACTTAGCTGCATATCGCCCGCGGAATTTGGTGCCCTTCGGGCGCCCTGAAACTCAGAGGCTCATCGTTGGTCATCATGTCTCATATGATCGCGCACGCATTTTGGAGGAGTACCGGCTGCAGCCTACCAGATTTGCTTACTTGGACACCATGAGCTTGCACTGTGCATTCGGTGGTCTTTCGTCCCAGCAAAGGCCTGCCTGGCGTAAGTATAAGAAAGAGCAAGAACTTACGCGAGGGCAAATGGTTCTCGCAGAAGATGTTGATGAACATTTTGCTAAAGATACTACCGGATGGCACACTTACGGCTCGCCAAAGGAGAGCTGGCAAGAGGTCAGCGCCATGAATAATTTGCAAGATGTTGCCGAACTTCACCTGAATGAGCGACCGGACAAATCTACTCGGGATTTGTTTTCCGGAACTGACTTACTGACACTACGCAAGCAGTTGCAGGATCTCATGAACTACTGCGCGACTGATGTAGCTATTACCCAAAGGCTGTTTCGAGTTCTTTATCCGAAGTTTCTTGAGAAATGCCCACATCCCGCGTCTTTAGCAGGAACACTACATATGGGAAAGGGGTATTTACCTGTCTCAAATCGATGGGCAGACTATGTTCGTAATGCGGAGGCTATTTTCGCAGATTATCAGGAACAAATTCGGTCGCGACTTGTTGAACTAGCTGACGACGCCGTAGAAAAATATAAGGATGGTGGCTGGCAGGCGGATGAATGGCTTCGACATTTGGATTGGGAAATCCCTAAGTTGAGAATGACAAAGGAGGTCAGAGGAAAGGGTGGGAACGTGCTAAAAGCGTCGCGTCCAGTAAAACGCCAAGGGAGGGCACATTTAGGTAAACCTAAGTGGTACATGGATTTATGGGATCGAAAATCAGAGAAAGTCGACATATCCTTGAGCAAGCGCGTCGCCCCATACCTTCTCCGCCTCAGCTGGAATGGTCATCCATTGCAATGGTGCAAAGAATTTGGATGGATGTACCGCGTTGGTGAGGGGCAGCAAGGTGATATAGCAGCTACGCCAGTCCCGTACTCTGACGACATGGCAGATGGTCACTTGGATGACACCAGAACGGACGAACAATCTTATGTGTACTACCGCGTGCCACATCCGGACGGGGAAGGCAAAAATTGCGGATCCCCCCTTGGGAAATCCTACGTGTCTGCTTTTGAGACGGGTATCCTTACCTCTCAATATCCGGACGCACGACAAATATTAGATATGAATGTACAGTGCGCCTACTGGGCTGGGGCCAAACAGCGGGTGGAAGATCAGTTTGTCGTCTGGGGCACCGAGGAGTTTGAAGGCAACCACCCTAGTCATTGGGGCACCATTCTTCCACAATCGATTGTCATGGGCACGGTGACACGTAGAGCAGTAGAGCGTACATGGATGACAGCTGCGAACGCTAAACGTAATCGCATTGGGTCAGAATTGAAAGCTCAAGTGCAATCACCGCCAGGATATAAGCTGGTTGGAGCTGATGTTGACAGCGAAGAGCTGTGGATTGCATCGCTGCTTGGAGACGCGGCGTTCGGAATGCATGGCGCCACCGCCATTGGTTTTATGACTTTGCAGGGCACGAAGAAGGCAGGGACAGATATGCACACCGTGACCGGACGCATTTTGGGCATTTCTCGAGACAACGCCAAGATTTTCAACTATGGGCGGATTTATGGCGCTGGAGTAAAATACGCCACTCAGTTACTTGTTCGTTTGACGCCCGGGATGACGCAGGACGAAGCTACCATCAAAGCCCTCGATCTCTACTCTAAAACTAAAGGGCAGCGTTATATGGGGTCGGATCCCTGGCACATAGGCAGAAAGCGTAGCATTTGGCACGGTGGTACTGAAAGCCATATGTTCAATCGACTGGAGGAAATAGCGACCAACGAAGCACCCAAGACGCCTGTACTGCAATGCGAAATACCCGAGAGCTTGCTACCGAGATATGTTGGAAAAGATGTAAGCACCTGTTGGCCGCATGCATGTCCACATCGCTAACATGTCTGATGCCATCCTCAGTTTATGACTAGCCGTGTCAATTGGGCGGTGCAGTCGTCAGGTGTTGACTATCTGCATTTACTACTGGTGTCTATGGACTATTTGATCAGGAGACTGAGAATTGACGCGCGTTTTGTAATCAGTATCCACGATGAAGTTCGATTTTTGGTGAAGGACGAGCACCAGCTTTTGGTTGCCTTAGCATTGCAAATATCCAATCTATGGGTTCGCGCGATGTTTGCAGAAAGTGTGGGCATCGCTGATTTGCCGATGGTGAGCTTTAGCCGAGGTAAATGCTGCGATCAAGATCTAAGAATTAATGGCGAGTTTAGAGCGTGGCATTTTTTTCTGCCGTAGATATTGATCATTGCCTGCGAAAAGAATCCGACATGGAATGCCTCACACCGTCGAACGTAACTCCTGTTCCTTCAGGGCGATCGCTAGATATTCACGCATTGGCCAAGGAGTTGGCAGCTTGGCAGGAGAAACACGGCATACACGACCTATTGGGACCAGAACTCCCAAGCGTGCAGCAGATACGTTTGCGGTTGATTTCATTGTCGAATGCAAGAAATGCAGAAACCATGACCGCAGGTCGCGAAGTGGCACTTCTACAGACGAAAAGTGCTGAAGCCGCTAAACAGGTAGCTGACGAGGTATTACGCGCCCGCATTATTTGGTTGCGGATCCAAATGGCGAGTAACGCGGAGGAGCTTCGCTCATCGCTGAAGGCGATGAGGCTTGCTGTTAACCGGTCACAGAAAGCCAGACGTGAATGGGAAGCAGCAGAGTCATCCCTCCCAAATGAGTTAAACTCTGACGAAACGAGGGCAGTAACACGCAGCGCACACCCGCCACCCCCCAAAAGCCGCAGAATGCTCAGACCGCGAACATTGAAGCCAACTTAGTAGTGCATTGGGAACCTGGTGGTCGCGTCTGTGTATGTATCTTGCACAGTCACCGAAGTCGGGATTGTTTACATAAGCCCCGACATGCACATGCGCGAGCGTTCTAGACGCACTGGCAAGGGCACGGTAACTGGAAAGCTGTGGTAACGCTTGCTACGGTGAAAAATGGACACGAACGAGCCAGGTGTCTCTGACTTTGTACATTTGCCGGAGATTACTGAGACGTCCATTGTGGAGAACCTTCAGGTCCGATTTACGGGAAACCACATTTACACTTTTATCGGAAACGTACTTGTTGCTGTCAATCCGTACAAAGATCTGCCAATATATTCTCAAGAATGGGTTGCGCGGTATAAAGGGAGCAATATTTATGAACATCCTCCTCATCTCTATTCCTTGGCAGAGTCTGCTTACCGGTCCTTGCTCGCACAGGGACGGGACCAATGTGTGCTTATTACGGGAGAAAGTGGCGCCGGGAAGACAGAAGCCAGCAAAATACTGATGAGCTATATTGCTGGAGTGGCCATCATGAAATCTGGGGACGAGAGCGAGAGCGATAATGACGGTATTCGAGTGAAAAACCGCCTCGTGGCCGCGAATCCGTGTTTGGAAGCATTCGGGAATGCGAAGACAGCACGAAATGATAACTCGTCTCGGTTCGGAAAATACATGGACTTGGAGTTCAATTACCGAGGCATTCCTATCGGCGGAAAGATTACCACATATCTCCTGGAAAAGTCGCGTATCGTGAATCAATCGGCCGATGAGCGATCATTTCACATTTTCTATCAACTTCTAGCAGGCGCTGATGACAATACGCTGTCTTCTCTGGGTCTTCAACGCTCTGCCGATAAGTATCGATACTTGGCTCAATCGGGTTGCACCGTTCTGGAAGGAATGGACGACGCCGAATCATTTCGTGACGTTATGAGATCCCTGGAGGATGTGGGTATACAGGAAGAACAACGGCTGGATTGGTTGAAGGTTATAGCAGCTATATTGCATTTGGGAAACGTTGAATTTGAAGAAACACAATTTCAACAAATTGAAGGCGCAGCCACAGTGAGTGGAAGTGCTGTTACAGCACCGGGAGCGCTAAAACAGGTCGCAAGTCTTCTGGATGTGGAAGTAACTTCTTTGGAAAAGGCGCTAACTCACCGTTCAGTTCATGACGCGGCGAAGAATGAGAGGATTGATGTTCCATTATTGCCTGAGCAGGCTACGATGACCCGTGACGCGCTTGCGAAATCTCTTTACGATCGCCTTTTTACCCACATTGTTGCGATGTTGAATAGGTGCATCAGGCCACCTTCATTCACACCTCACTCAAGCCATAATGTCATTGGAGTTCTGGACATTTATGGTTTTGAGGTCATGAAAAGCAATGGCTTTGAACAGTTTCTGATCAACTACTGCAATGAGAAGCTACAACAGCTGTTTATCGAGCTTACCTTAAAATCGGAACAAGAAGACTATCAGAAAGAAGGCATAGAGTGGACTGTCATTGAGTTTTTCAATAACCAGATTATCTGTGAGCTCATTGAAGCCCGGAACCGCGGTATTATAGCATTACTTGACGAGGAATGCAACATGCCGGGTTTCCCAACCCCGCAGACGCTGTTACATAAACTGAACGACAACATTATGCAGCATAGCCACTATGATTCTCGCGCAAAGCAATCCCGAGCGAAGCAAACTCAAAATAGCACTGCGATTACCTTACCCCACAATGCCTTCGTGTTGAAGCATTATGCTGGGGAGGTGACTTATACTGTGGACACGTTCCTTGAGCGAAATGTCGACATGCTTTGGCAGGACGTCGTGTCGTGCATTCAAAAGAGCAAACGCCAAATCGTAAGGGATATGTTTGCGCCCCAGGATTTGGTGGAAGGGTCATTGCTGGTTGCGGGGGGTGCCCGAAGACCACGAACACTAGCGACTCAATTTCAGGTATCGTTATCTGTCAAATGGTGGCGTCTCCAAATAATCCGGTCGTGACTTATTTTGAGGACTTATAGTCATCGATGACCTCTCTGGTCCAGAATCTTACGCTTAAAAGCCCCTTTTATATCCGTTGTATTAAACCAAATGGGGAAAAGAAAGGCGACACCTTTGACGCTGAGCTTGTACTACATCAATGCAGATATCTTGGGTATGTCACGAGCAACATACACAGGGGATTCTTATATTGATGCCTGCTCTCAGGCTTCGTGAAAACATTATGGTGCGCCGAGCAGGCTTCTGCTTCCGGGCTCCGTATTCAAAGTTCGTTGCTCGGTACAAGATGCTGGGACCACAGCGCACCAAGTCGGACCCCGGTGGCACATGGCCAAGTTATACCATTGGCTCGGCGCAACAAGGGGCTTTGAAAATCTTGGCTCACGTGGGAATTGCGGATGACGAATATCGTTTAGGAAAGAGCAAAATCTTCATCAGACATCCTGATACGGTAGGCTACCTTCCGCGCGCGAGATCGTTACTCTCACGGTGGTTCTAATCAAAACTACCCTTAGCTGGTGAAGATAGAATCTCTGCGCAACCTATCCAAGCACCGTATGGCAACGATCATACGTGCCGCTTGGGTAGGTTCTCTAGCGCGAAGTTACTATCATAAGACTCGCGAGAAGATAATTTTGATTCAGTCCCTCCTCAGACGGCGTGAGGTTATTTGCTCCGTGCTGGTTGGCTTGAAGAATTATAATGCTTACCTCTCTGCATTCCATCCGCAGCTCTTACGCAAGTATCGATCAATTACGCGTTCAACTTACTTGATCCAGCGCGTCGCTCGTGGGCATCTGGTACGGACGGGGTCTACGTACGTCCGTTTATTGCTACCGCTCATCAGTAAATGATCGTGACTAGGCGCGTAAGCATTATCGGCACCTCCGTCGAACACTACCAAAGTACGCAGTGCTACCGATTCAGCGTGCATGGACGGTGTACCGCGCCAGGAAGTGGCTCGCGAGTGCCGCCGAGGCGATGCGCAGATTTAATGGATCGTGGCGCAAATGGACATGGCCCGCGGCACCAGGATGGCAGGCGGGAAAGCTGCTGATGGTAAACGTCCAATTATGGTATACACGGTTGCAGGCGCGGTCATATCGCCGAAGTCTTTCTCCTGAAAGACGCCTGTATCTCGCTTGGAAGACAGTGGCGCATGACAACTTGCAACGGAAGGCTGCTTACGTAGATACCAAAGAAACCCTCTTCTCGTCAGACCATTGTGGCATATTAGCAGATGACGAAAAGAGGAGTAAATGGCAAGCCATATCGAAGGGTGTGTAATCCATGCGGGTTTGCATGATACTTAACCAACTGACGTCGAGGTCTCTTTTTCGCAGAACCAATACTTTTTGCTGTACCCGCAAGCAAGTTGCACCGGGCCAACCCAGGAAAGCAAGTGGCTCGCCTGGTAATTCTAACGGCTCAACACCTGTATGTGCTTGATGCCAAGTCATTGGCCGTGAAGGAGTCTACTCCGATTGACGAAATTATTGGCGTATCCACATCACCATACAAGGACGGGACCTTTGTTATTCATGCACCCACGGCCGCGAAAGGCGATTTGGTATTGAGTAGCGACCAATATTGCGTGGAGTTCATCAGTCGCCTGTTGCTCGAGTGTAAAACTAAAGGAAAACTACCGAAGCTTATTGTAGACGTGAGGTGAGTTCTTTCAAAGTCAGCGTTTGATACGACAAGGCTGAATAAAACTCATCATTGATAACCTAGAACAAACGTATCCTTTGCCGGCCTTAAGCCTGTTCCTCTCAGTTTTCAATTGAATCCCGGCAAGCCGATTACGTTTAAGAAAACCAAAGATGCATGGCTAGTCACTGTACCAGCCTGAGATGTCGACAATTCATTGAGAGTACTACACACCTAGAACGGAGGTATCTTTAATTTGCCATTGTGGAAAGCAAACTCAACGCTGTCACGAAACGCGTCAGTCCCGTCGGAGATGGGATTACATAAGCGTGAGTAGTGTCAGGGCTTTCGTAATATAACCGGCCCCAGTTTCCCAAGATCATTTGCCCATCCGAACATAACTAAGGACACTGTTATTATATAATAATATGGTTTGCCCCCTTCCCATCGCAACATTTGCCACGTCTGGACTCCCATCGGCCGTCTCCGCCCGCGTTTTCCCACGGCGTCCTCCTCCTCCTCCTCCTTGTCTCCTCTCTCCTCATCCTCGTCCACCTTGCCCTCGCTTCTTCGTTGCCTCCTCCCCTTTGGCTTTCTACTCTGTTCCCCATCTCTCTCCCCATCCCAGTCAGGTTCGTTGCCTCTCTGTACATGCTCACACGTCTCTGCTCGATCTCTCTGCCGCTCTGGATCTGGTTTCGTAGCGTCATTGCAGTGGACGAGGCTCAGCGTGGACTGGAGGCTTGAAGGTAGTGGAGCAAGGGGTGTAAGCGACGTTGCTGCAATCGCAGGGTGCGTCTCATTCGCTTGCGGGGTTTGGCTACTAAGTAGCCGCGCAGCACCGCATTGGGCCAGACATCGTCATTCTTTTCGCACTAGGGGCTCGTGTCTCTACGCGTGAAGAAAGAGCAATACCGTCTGTCGGTTTCCGTTTGCCTGTTTCCATTCCGGCAGATCCAACGCGCAAGTGCCTATTCAATTGCTGGGCGTGGCAATGGCGTCTCCTACGCTTGATAACCCATTACAAGTGAGCAAGGTTCACGACCTGCATCATCAAGGTAGGCAAGGTAACACCCGAACCATCGTCGCGCTAAGTCTTCAACTTTTTTGTCTCCAGCAGATGCATGGATGCCTGTTACAAATTCCTGGAGAGATGTTCGCACAACGGCATTGCAGCATGCGCTTCCTGCTCAGGTACTTCATGATGCGTACACAAGTATTCCTATTGATGGCTCGATACGGAATTCTTACTTCTTGCAGGTTACCAGTGCATTATCAGCTCAAAATGCCATGCCGCAGGGCGCTTGGGAGAAGAATTCGCCTACTTTCACAACGCTTGCACCCCATGATGCCGGAGCAACTCACAAACGTTCATCACGAGAAATCTCCCAGGATGCCCGGACTTCATGCAGTTCTGGGAGCACAGATGGCAAATCTCCTGGCAGTGCCCTGCTTAAACTCTATCACCTGCGTGCATGCCCAAGACCAACCACCGATTTTGCAGTTCTCAAGCTTAGCAACATTGCTTGGAATCTGAGTATTGCTGATGTAGTCGCGTATTTCGCACCCATATCGGTTAGTATACGTTAGCCTTTCATATGCTGTTAGATGGTTCGTGTTTACTCAAGTGCACTCAGGTTCCGGTGGCACACTTGCCTCCGCATTACACTCAAGGTGTTCACATCATTATGAACCGGTCAACTGGCAAGACTCAGGGGGATTGCTTCATCGAGTTCCCAACCTTCACCGATGCTCAACGTGCGCTTGAACTGCATGCGCGTGGAATCTTGAAGGGCCGGGTTGTCATCGCGCAATGGAGCACTCAAAGTGAACTCATGGATGCGCTTTTCCCATATCGCCAAACTATTTCTGGGAGAACCGAGCTCCGCCAACCTAACGCTGACCATGCGACCAATCAGCTCACCCGTGTAGTTCAGTATGTCCCTGCTGGTAGTGGGCTTGTCTATGGCCCATCATATCCCACATCATCCAGAGAAGGAATCTTCCTCCTCCGAGATGAAATTGATGCGCTACTCTTGGTTTGTCGAAATTATAAGGTGACAGGAGGGTTTGCTCTGCTACTTGCTTTGGTAACGTTCACCTGAACATCAGTTGGCAGTTGCACTTCTCGCGCAAATGTGCCGAAAGACCATTCGAAAACATCATCTCCATTCTTTCAAAAGTCTCTTGGCATGATCCCGAATGTCTATCGGTGTCGCATAGAGATCACCTGTTCGAAATGCTCAAACGTAAGCCTTAAGGTAGTTGCCCCATGGCCTGAATCGTCAAATTTGCTGAGAGTTTGGCCCTGTATCCAGTGTCTCTGGAGTCGCTCAAGATCCACAAGAGCCGCAGCGATCATCACATTGATGAGACCTTGATGGAACGTATGGTTCGCGCCGGACTCTGTGTACCGTTGTTCACTGAACGACAGAAGCTCACACTGGTGACGGTTGCGGTAACTATGATGTTGTGGCTCGCCGACCACCAAGTGAATCTGTATTCACACGTTCCATTAGCGCATGGATGTGCCTCCTGATCTTAGCATATTCGTATACAACCCGCCCGATGATACTTCATCGCTAGGACGACAGGACGGAGACACATGTCAAGCATCCACAATGGGCGTTGCTACAACTCACGTGGACCTCGACCAGGACGTTGGGCACGCTGCCAGTATCAAAGCACCACAATGTGTGATAGAGCAGAACTGCCCCACTACGGGGACTGTACCTTGGCGTGAACAGGCAGGTGTACCAGTCGTTCACATCCGTGTGGCTTAAACTAAGTTCACGAGGTAACAGGATGCTATGACTCCTTCCACTGGTAACATGTCGGGTGCCGCAGCAAGTGCATATTCTGGGTTTGGGAGCATTAGTCTGTATCCGTCACCTCCGAGTGCAGATGGTCAGTCAAACATGGCTACAACAGGCTCATGGTTTCGTACATTTATCTAATGTTTTCTTCGTAGAGTCGCGCGGAGATCCTGCCACCCCTACGCCTGCTTCATCGTTAGGCACCTTGTTCAAGCCCGAGCCGGAAGCCGATGCTGGTATGTCAGTTAGTTTGCTCAGTGCACGCATTCGCATGCTCGAGCAGGCTCTGAGGCAGAGTGAGACGCGGTACGACGATCTGCGTAAACAACATGAATCGACCGTAATGAAAAGTCAAGCAGAACAACGTGAGCTGATCAATGGAAAGCTGCGCATGGAACGACGGTGCCACGAGCTGGAGGCTCTAGGAAGGCAGCTTGAACAAGCGAATGCGGAGCTGGAGCAACGATGCTCGAGACTGCAGCATTTGTTACAACAAATACCTGCTGACGGGTCGCTCAAAGACGTCGCCAACGCAGAGGATTGTGGGCATGCTTCACTGCGCAACAGTCCAGGTGGCATTGATTCGGACACTGTTCGAAACCTCTGGAAGTAGCAAAATCAGGTCGAATTTGGCGGACTCAGAGGTTGTTGCATACTAGACACCACTATTTAACGACCGATGGCGTGGCAGTAATCAGCAGCTACATACCCCACTCCTATTAAGTACAAATGAAGACATAGGTAGATAGCATAGGGTTGCATGACACAAATATGAACTTCTCTTCAGCTGCGTCTGAAGCGCCCCGAACTCCACACATGATATGTTGATTCCATGATGGTTGGCCATATTTGAAGCTCACTGATCTGCAGAGTAATGACACGAAGCATAGGGAATCAGACGTACTGACACTGTCCCACATGCACGATCAACCACACTGAGACTCGTCACAATTAGCCCAGTGGGATCTCATGCAACGCTTACAACGGAATCCAGAGTTTGCCTCCGTAACGAATCACAAGGAGCCCTAGCTCAAACTCACACCTCGCTTTTCACTGAATCGATGTATTTGGTCGGTCAAGGGAACGGATTCACGGGCAATGCCAGTGTGTGGAGTGGTGTTGGCTCGCCAATGCCAGAACTCTTTCGAGTGTATGAATTTAACAGTGTCGGCAGAGGCGCAAGCGGCTCTGAAAGGTGCGTATTGGAGGAGTTCCAGAATGCGCAAGCAGTAAGGGTATCTGCAAGCTAGAGTATGAGAACAGCGCCAACGGAGCGTAGACCTTCCCACTTTCATGTACACACATAAGATGTTTTGCATACTCTGGACGTCTCCAGTATTGCAGATATGCCAAGTAATTAAGGAAGGCAGGGTCACTGAAGTACTGCTGCTGTGCGAGGACTTTCTGAAATGGATGCATGAGATCGCTGACCTGGTTAACGATCGCAAGCAACGCAATGCAACAAGGCCACTACTACAGCGCACAGCTCAACCTACATTGAAGGTATTGTGGATTCGCTAGACATTGGACAAATTCCAGCTCGAGTTGAAACCTGGTTCGGGCATGGTCTTCCGGTTCACTTTCAGAGGGCAGTATCACTGGATGCGAGGATCCTTGTCCGTTCGTCCCACTTGGCAATGACGATGGGAGTGCCGCATCCAACGTAGAATCATCGATATCCATTTCCCTAGCATCCAAATATATAACGCTGATGCCAATGGTTTGAACGGCCAACGCTGTCAACTCCAAATGTGCAGCGACGAGGGGTGCCACGGCAACCAACGTCCAAATTCACACAGACATCGCCTACCCTTGAACGAAGACCGCCCAAATTTGGAAAGACAGAGCCTTAGCAGCTCAGATCCCCGCAGAGATCGCAAAGGATGAACAATGTGCTGACGCCCTTCCGGCAGGCGGTTGCCGCACGCAGCCTACTTTCCGTTACTAGTAGGTAAGAATGCGTGTGACTCGGTTGGATTGGATTCAACTGGACCTTCAACATCGCTTCCAACAGGAATAAGCAGTTTCCTACGCAGTCGTTTCGCCGGACAATAGTAACAGGAGTGCGAATGCCTTCTAGTATACTTTGTTCAAGGCCGTTAGCAACCCCACGCCCACTACCGTCGTCTCAATCACTGACATTTAAACGAACATTTCTATGGCGGAGCAACGCCGGCACCACACCAGAATCGGTGGCATCATCGGCAGCAGCGTCACTAACACCGTCAGAATCATTCGTACGGGCAACGCCAGACGTCGTGGAGTCAACAGCGGCCTATGTGGCAAAGACAGAAGATTTACCCGCTGCAGCTTCTACCTCCGTGGTTGATCCTACAATCCCATCATTTATTGCTCAAGAAACGGTGGACGCAACTCAAACTACACTTCAGGCAGTCGAGCGTCTTGGTGATTTGAAGACTATTGGGTTGGGCGGATGGGGTCCCACGGGCATGGCACAAAACCTGCTTGAGCTGGTCCACGTAACCAGCGGTCTGCCATGGTGGGGTACTATCATGGTCACCACATTGGCGATTCGCGTTGCGCTGTTTCCTCTCATGGTCAAAGTTCAGAGAACTGCAACCAAGATGCACAACATTAGCCACATCGCGAAACCATTGCAGAATGATATGCAGCGGTATACAAGTCAAGGCGATATGGCTCAGGCACAGAAGACGCGGCAGAAGCTTGCCGACCTCTATAAGAGCGAAGGAGTAAATCCATTTGGTGCTATCCTGGCTTTCGCACAGATTCCGGTGTTTATGAGTTTCTTCTTCGGGCTGAAGGCCATGGCGGATCTGCCAGTGCCGGGACTATCAACGGGAGGCTTTGGCTGGGTGACCGATTTGACTCTTCCCGACAGTACGTACATCTTACCCGTCGCCGCAAACTTGGGAATGCTCGCTGTCATGGAGGTATGTCTTCCACATTTATTGTGCCTAATGTGCTCCTTAATCACTTCTAGTTCAGGCTCAAGCGAAAAGTGGTGGAGCTGCTGCAATGCAAAGCCCAACTATGAAGAACGTCTTTCGTGGTTTCATGGTCATCGCAATCTTTTTGACCGCAAAATTCCCAGCGGTAAGTTCGTGCATTTGTTTGTGAGGCTGCAGTTCAGCTTATGGCTTGCATATTTCAGGCAATGTTTATGTACTGGGTGTCTAGCAACATCTTTACCCTGTTACAATCCCTGCTGTTCAGGCAACCTGCCGTACGGCGAATGTTAAACATTCCCACCATGAACAAAGCGATTACTCCCCCACAGCCCACTGTAACCCAAATAGAGCGGTTGACGCTTTCGCGCTCCTCGGCCCTGTTAAAGCAGGCTGCTGAACAGCGAGTTGCAGACGCCGCTGGCGCCAGCAAAACCGCGCCTATCAAGCCCATTCGCAGGTAGTAGTCTTAATTTATATTGCGCAGCTGTAGCTAGGCCAGGCATTTAGGTAGAATTGTAGATTTCCTTGGCAAACTTATATACACATACTCGGTAACCTCGTCAGACATCAGTTGGAAGGCCGTATGTACTTTCAACCCTCACAAGCCCACTTGTGCCGCCGGAAGCGACCCAGGACGCAGCGCTTGGATTCGGATTCCACACGACCTATCAGTGACTCAAATATTGAGAAATGAGGTTGCAAAATGTCCAGTCGACGGCACCTACTTTTTGCACTGCAACCTCCTCTTCAAAAAACATTGTGTCAGCCGAAACATTTCCAATGACCTGTTTAGTCTTATCTCAGTTCAAAGTCCGAGGTTTGCATCGCATACGGTCGCCATACCTCGGGCATCACATTCTCCATAAACGTGTAGACCCCGGTATCCTGGTTAATACTCAAACTATACAGATCCACTTGAGCAGGTCTCTGGCACGGGATAGATTGAGAAAATACACGTTTTCGTTTTTAATACTGCGTGGACATCGTAAATACCTGAGCACGTTGTCCCAGACGATGGATATTGGATAGCTTGACTGTGCCGTCTGTGCTGGCGGACGCAACGAATGGCAAGTACATGGACGAGGACAGGTCCTGCAATACCGTCAATACAGATGTCGGCGAGTTATTTAACCATTCTCGTTTACCATTTTCAGAGCTAGAATAAACGTACCCATATACATGCACGATGCTGGAGTAAACATTGTGTTCGTTGAATCTGGCACATGCCAGTCGCATCATCCTCTTCAGATTTGCGTTTAGCCGATTTAGTGTCTTCCTCACCGGGTTTCAAATATCTGACACCGTTCTCAGCGTCGGAAAAGACGACAGCGCCAAAGCCGGAACACCACGCCAAACAATGTAGAAATCCTGGGTTGTAGATGTCGTTGAAAAATTGACATGGTCATGTCGACAAGACTAGTGGTGCCTACCTCGGATACGGTACAACGCTAGCCCGTTCCATAGATCCCGCAAATCTCGCGCCAGAAGTCGACCATCATTCGAACTCGTGATTAGCATGTTCTCCGAAGTGCTAGCAGCGGAGTCTGTTAGATCAGTGGGTGTCGTCCAGGCTATGGATCGTATATAGGAGTCGTGATTCGGAAAGCGTAGCGTAGGAGTACAGACCACTGGTTGCATATGAAAGTCCAATGTGAACACGCACGACAAGCGATCAGGAGCCGAAAACGGAAAACATACCACTCTGCGCAGTCTGATTGGCCTGACCCACCACTTGAGCTTCCCGTGCTTGCATGACATCTCTTATACTCCAAACCAGAACGTCTCCTGTGTTGAGGAAGAGCAAACGAAATGCTCAGCGGTGACTGCTATGCGACAAGCTACAGCATGCGGTACCATTGGAACTCCCGGCCGCCAGGCGCTCAGACGCATCCCAAGCAACTCTGCACAGCAAGCTATCCGGTAACATTACAGATAATATAGCGTTCTCCGGTCGGATGTGATCTACCCAGACATATTAATTTGAGAAAGGTAACTGGCATTGGTAAATAGAACCTACAGAAAGGCGTATTCGCTGCAACAGGCGTTAGCCCGCACTGGCGCTCCAACGCTTGTGGATGTGGTATGTTAAACACTTTCAGAGTTCCATCCCCGAATGTCGCTGCCAGAAGACCCAGACGAGGCAGGTCACCCGGATCCTGAAGTCATTGACGCATCAGCATAGCAATCGTTTAAACGCGGCAGGGCCGTTCAAACCATTATACTTACTGCCGGTGTCACGTCATTCTGTGCCTCGTAGTACCCTCGCGGTGCCCATTGCAAATGCTGAACGAAACCATGCTCATGCAAGATACACAACACAAGCTTTGGTTGTTCAGGGATCCCTGCGGAGTGATGACCATCGGTGGCAGGAACGCGATATATCTGAATACAACCCTTCAAGTCGGGATCGTCGGGACCTGATGAGATTTGTCGCGCGCCGATGATGTGATGTTCACTCTCGTTGTTTTTGTACCCGGCGACGGCTAGATATTGATAACCATCTGAGCAGGTAACAGCATAAGAGATCACCCCACTTTCCTCTGTAGGCTTATTGGCGTTCCTCACCGGTTGCAGCAGGTACAGGACACCAGTCCAATCCCCATACAGATCCACCGGTATTGATTGCATATCGCAACCGCTTCTTGCCGACTTCAGCTAAACGGCGATGCCAGCAGTCAGACTAAGTGCTGAGACAATCCATCGACTATGATGAAAAAGAAGGGCTTACGCAGCGCTTTCCCTTCGAATAAGTTCAAAGATACACTCTCTGATTGCGCTCTAGGCGTAGCTACCGACACGATACGCACGCTACGCGAAGGACAAAACGGTGCTGCATCTCTTTTTGTTCCAAAAGAAGGGCAATCAGCACACTCACACGGAACAAGAGTAGAGCCATCGCTACACTCACGCTAAATCCACTCGACAAAAGTCATCCACTCTCGGCCGCACCTTTGGGAAAAGATTCGTCGCAATGCTTGTTGTTTCGGCAATATCGATCATCGCCTTCGTTGGCGCCGCATGTAACTCTTGCGGCGACCTCCGCCTTTTCCATAAATGGGACGGAGGCCGCGGCGTCGTCACGCGAGACCTCGCAACCCCACCATCAAAGTGTGATTTGACTTTCGAGCTTCGAGGACCAACTCTGCGTTCTTTGCTGTACCCCAACGTCACGCTAATTTTCACAAGCTTGATGATACCGGGAAGAGAGCCAGGATAATCCTCAATCACCAGCGGCCAATCTTCGGTGGCAGTGCTTTCATACAGGTTCAAGATCTCCTCCTGAATGAACTGTGATGGATCGCCCAAGACATTCAAGGAGGCCGGGTTTCGATCGCCTGAGAGTTCCTTGGGAAAAGCCCATGTCAAAAAAGCGAGAATCTCATGCACATACGTAGCAAGATGGTATTTGTATCCCGGAATCGTGGTGAGCGTCTTGTCACAAGATGGCAACACACAATTAATCCGTTTGTCCGCTGCCACGGCATTGAAAAAGTACCCACTCGGATTCGCGTGCTTCAGTTTCTTGGCACTCGTGGGAGGTTTCCAATCCACTTTACGTTTCTTTCCATTTTCCGGTATGGTGTCAGCACCCTCTTGCCCTTCGCCGTCCTGACCACCAATAGGGTTTGCTTCCGCATCTTGTTGCTGCGTAAAAGCTGCAGCTCCTCCCCTAGTATTCCCTAAAACGCGCTCCTCCAACACCTGACAGATCCTCCTTCGCAGCTCCACGAACGCATCCGTCTTTTGTGAGGGCATATCCGCAGTCGGCCTATCAACACTGTCAGGAGTTTGTGCTGCAGTACGTCGAGTCGCCCTCGATCCCCGGGTCGACGGCGCCGTTGTATTGCCAATAGGTATAATCACATCATCATCTTCCTCGTCTTCATGCGCTCCGTCAACGTCACTGTCCTCAGAGGGTTCCGAAACGTGGAAATCAGACTCTTCATCGCCATCCTCCCCTCCTTCGGCTGCAGGCGTAGTGCCAAACTCATCATCGCTCCCTGTCTTTTTTGTAGTTCGAGGCTTGCGCGGTGCTGTTGAGGAAGCAGGTACGCTCAGCGATAAGGGATCGCCATGCGAGGACTCGGGTGTCACGTCGGCCGAAGAACTGGACGGGGACGCGCGAGAAAAGAAGCGGTGGAGAGTATTTGCCTGCGCTACGCTTGTTGGAGCTGTAGAAACTGCCACAGTAGCAGCCGCTGCTAGTGCGTTTCCTGCCCGTCCGCGACCACGAGATCCTCCTCTTGCTGCTCTGCCTTGTCCTCGGGGTCGACCTCGCGTTCCGCCTCGTCCTTTTGTGGGTTTCGTCGCGGACGGTTCCGGTTCATTAACACTATCCGCCACATCTGGCGGCGGAGCAGAGTCCCCGCCTTTCATTGTTCCTCACTTGTCTCTGACTGTGATGGTAGTTAAATTAAACGCAGGATGCCCTTTGCTTGAACGACTAATAATATTGTGAACTCGGCTTTTGCCTCGTTCCCACCTCGCGTTATCGTTAACACAATTTAACTCGCCCAACATTTTTCCCCTCGAATTCCGCTGCAAACTGCAAATCCAACTGCACAATCGCAAGCTCGCAGGAAACTGGCTCTTCAGGAATGCAAGTGTCGTCTAGAATTGGCATCTATTGAGATTTCGTACATTGCCGACCCCACCTCTAGTCTTGATTTATTACCGACAATGAACGTTCGATTGGCACGCTCTGTGTCCCGGTGCATTTGCAAATCGTCCCTTCGTTCCGCCGCTCGCACCAAACATGCCCGACACTCCCACTCCAACGCTCCCTCCTTCTCAGACTTTGCCCAACTCCTCGCCTCCACCCGTCCTTGTCCACGGTCCTCCAAAGCACCAGTCGCCCAGTCCGACCCGTCCACCACTACCAGCCTGTCATCTGTTGCGGCCCTTCAAGAACTAGTATCCTTCACACCCGTCGATGACACCCTTCCCATATCCGAAACCCATTACATCCCAGGAAAGTACAGACAGATAGTAGCAAAAGAAGAACGACAGCGAGCAAGACAAGAAGCCGAAAAGGCGTCCGACCCATTCAGAGTCTCTTCAATCAAAAAACCCACATCGTCGACGAAATCCTTCCCCGCGGAACTCAAAGTGCTGAAATCTCACGCCGTGGATCGGCGCACGGATGCCGTAGAGACCTCCACGACCACCACTACTACCACCGCGACTAAAAAGCCATCTCGTCTCGCCCACCGGGCCGTCGTCGTCCTCCGCGACATTTTTGATGCCCCGTCCCCTCCTCTGCCCTCCTCTTCCATCGAAATCCTCTCCGCTCATCCTTCCACCACCCAAAATGCCTTGATGATCTTTTACCGCCCGCTCCCGGACAGCCCCCTCCCACCTCCCGTCATTCAAGAGAAACTCGATCGCATCACATTGGTTCTGCGAAACAAACTCGCAAGAGAGCTCCGTCGACCGCGATTTCCGTCCATCACATTCAAGCGCGACACCACCGTTGAACGTCAACAACACATGGATGATCTGTTCGACCGAATGCAACGGGAACTGGCCGAACACGACGTGTCGTTGCCGAGAGATTAACCAAATGTCCACCTTGCCACGTACCCACCAAGGCGCATGTTCACCTTGAAATACATGAACGATGTCTATATATGTGTATATAAATGTACATACATGTGCGTGCGTGGCATAAATATCCCATGGTGATTAACATTAACGTACAACAACTCGCCACCACGAGCAGAGGGAGGAATAGCCAGCTAACCCCCGAGATTTGTTTATCCCCTTGCGCGTTTTCTGTGCACGCAGACCGGGTTGAGACCGGAATATATAACGCATGCGCGACATCCACAAAGGCTCAACCAATCCTTGCACACGTGCGCACAATCGACAGGCTACTAACCGTCACCATCCCGCATTGCCGGCGAGCCCGAAGAGGAGCGCGGTGGTGCTGCAACCCCTTTTAGCGCAGCCAGCTCCTCCTGCAGCCGTTGCAAAAGTACATCCTTTTCCTTTTGTTCTCGTTGCACGTCGCGAATATATTCGACGGCTACACAAAGCACAGCCGTTAGACATCAGAACGGAGAAACATAACATTCGTGACACCGGTGGTTCGCCAACTCAACCCAAAACTCACTTTTTTGCAACACCAGTATCTTGCTCGGATGCTTTTCTTTTATCGGGGGTAGGATCTGTTTGAGTTCAATGAAACAGGCCTTCAGGGAATCACGCCGCCGCTGTTCGGCTTGCTTGTGTCCGTCACGACGAGCTTCGACGATATCTGTCACGTCGCGGTCATACGCCAGGCCGATCGAACTGCAAAAATCCAAGATAAGAAAGAGAGCACAGAGTGAGTAGAGTTATCTACTGTATATGGGGGCATTACCGACAATGCCACGCATGTAGAACAGTAGGACAACGCGGATGCAGAATAGCCAGCGAAAGCATACGTACTTGGCGTTTCCTTCTTTAATGTTTTGATAATTGCTTTTCTGCGCCAATATCATGGCAGCGTCGGCACTGGACTTGGCGGCGCTTGGCAAAAGAGGCTTAAGACTGGGCGATACCAACAAGGTTTGCTGCTGCGGTTGCGACAGTGAGGGGTGGTGATGATGATATGGATGCGAGGACGAGTCGGCAGGCGAAGTGGCAGTGGGAGAGAGCGGCCCGCTAGGGTTCATGTTCATTAACTGTGCCGGAGTCACCGGGGCCGCGACAGGTCCCAGTGCGGGACTTTGCTGTACGAGGGTGGTTGCAGTGCGAGCATGGGAAGTATGATGAGGAGACGGAGGGACATCGTAGGAAGGCCTGCGAACAGGCAATGGGGCTTTAAAGGAGGAAGAAAACGGGAGAGTGGAAGTTGTCGCGGTGACGGTTGCGGCAGGCGAGGTTTCTCGCGCGCCAGCACCGAGGGAGAGGGGCGGCGGCAAGGCCATGTCGGGAGACTTGCATGTACGGATACGGTTAACAGCGGGATTAAGAGAGGGTGATGCGGCGGAGAGTGACCGCCGCGGGACGATATACGGTGATGGAAGTGTCTTTTTGGAGCGATCACGTATCGGGAGCTGTTGACTCGACGGATTTTGGAAATTTTGCGGTTGCGACTGTTGTTGGTGTTGTTGTTGTGATGGTTGTTGAGGTAACGGTTGCTGTTGTGATTGTTGTTGTTGAAGTAAGGGTTGCTGTTGCTGAAAGGGTCCTTGATGTAAAGACTGAGAGGACAATGGTTGGCGTGATGCCTGCTGGACGGCATGATATTGCTGCTGAGGCAAAAGGGCGGGTGAGGAGTGAAGTTGCCCGGACTGGACGATTTGAATGGCGGCGGCAAGGACGGCGTTGGCATCAATGGTATCGATGGGCACAAGATTTGGTGTGGTAAGATGTCCAGCAGCAGCGGCAGTCGCAGAAGGTGGTCGCTGTTGCTGCTGCTGCTGCTGCTGCTGCTGCTGCTGTTGCTGTTGCTGTTGCTGCTGCTGCTGCTGTTGCTGTTGCTGTTGCTGTTGCTGTTGCTGCTGTTGTTGTCGATAGGATATCTGTTGTGGATAGGACGATACCTGCTGCTGGTGACGGTTATGGGAATGATACTCGATGCCTGAAGTCGGCAAAGGCCCGAGTGCGGGAGACGTGAGTGGGGTGAACACCTTGTTTGCGTGTGAGATGGACATGCGCTGAAAATCGGTGCTTGGAGTCATCAAGGGCGATATGAGCGGGGTCAAGAGTAGGTCATCCTGAGTGTGGTGTTGATTGTGGACATCCATGTCATCTGGCGGTAGGGAATGTTGCAGTTGTTCGGAAGAACAAGTAGAGGAGAGGTCGGTGGCCATGGCCATGGATGCTGCCCAATCATGCATGTCCGTCAAGGACGGGCCGACAGCAGGAGACAAAAGGTCGTGGAACGCTTGATACTCGTCATCGTCTCTGTAGGATATAAAGGCATTTGCATCTGCATTGGTCATGGCAGTGGTCGTCGTCGTCGTTGGAAGAGACGGGACATCGGCGCTTGTAGCAGCAGCAGCAGTCGTAGTAGTAGTCATTGTCGTCGTTATGGTAGTGGTACCCGCGGTATTATTATTATGGGAGATGTTGGGGGTGGTGGAAGATAGATAGTCATGCATGAAGCGATCCAAGTCTGAGGTATCCATCATGATACCCGCCCCACCACCGGGACCCGCATCAGGAGGCATGTCCTCCAAGTCCATCTGCTGTTGTTGTTGTTGGTAGTGCTGGTGGTGGTTATGGTAGTAGCCACCACTACCGTCACCGTTGCCGTTGCCGCTGGCATTGGCATTGGTGGTGTTGTTGTTGGCACTACTCTGATCCATGTTCATGTGCATTGTCGCCAGCGCATCAACACCATCATCACCATGCTCTCCCTCTCGTCTCTGCTGCCCTCTCTCGCTCTGAGAACTCTGCTTCTCTTCTGTACTGATTGACTGACTACTATGCGATACTAGTAGCGCTTATTACTCTCTCCACATGTTCACATACACTTTGCCCCTTTTGCACATGCGATTTGCCGCTTTTTCCCAGTCGGCTTGTTTCTGTGTGAATTCCTTATTATGCGTGTGTATTATATGTGTTATTATATACGCAAGTAATATGTGTGTTGAAATGTGTGTGTTCTTTGCTCTTGGCAAAGTTCCATATTACTGACTAGTCAGCATAGTAGTAACCATGTTATCAATTACTGGTAACTTATCTATTCGGCACATCTTTGTCGCGCGCACGCACGTTGCGTGTTTCCCAATCGTTGCTGCATGTGCGCGACGCACGTGTCGATGGCAAGTGAGCGATCGAGTCGTCGGAGTTGGATTATGTAATACGCTTTGCTTGGACGCGTTGCATTCTCTTATCGCTTAACAAGAGTGCGCAAGTTGCGAACGTAATCGAAGGGTCACGTGATGTACAAATGAGCTGGCAGCATTCCAGTGAATGAATTGAAGACCATCTGTTATACTTGTACTGTTATTAAGATCTATGATACACTGATGGGCAGAGACGACGTAGATCGAGACATGTCCATGCATGCAAACAGCTGCACCAATGCATCCATGCATGCTTGAGTGGTTTATTGAAGGATGTTGTTGTTCTGGTGAAAGCTAACATCGTCTGCTCATCAAGTGCATTCTTCTCTGCAGACCAGATGGGTGATCATAAACGAGCAGTGGAAGGATGGTGTTATCACACCGCACAACAAGAGAAAGCCACCGTCCAGCGGTCTGAAAGTGCGATGGTCCAGTGGAAGGCTGGAAGAGTCCGCAAAACCTTCGCCGGACTCCCGACTGACGCGCGCGGTTAACCCGCTTCCACCCATTTTAGGTTATTAAGTTACAGAGTTGGACCAGTTGGTAAAAACAACAGCAAAACTCGCCAAATTCATCAGCACAAAGTCTGTATCGGCGGCTCGCCCCGCCAACCTCCACTCATCAAGCCGCTTTTGTTGGCGCCCGATGATGAGGAAGGACACTATAAAAACAATGCTTCCATGCATCTTTCCCTCCTAGCAGCGCACGTTCTATCCTTCCATCATAGCCTCTTTCCATACTCCGAGACCACAAAGATGCGCCTCGGCCTCATCACCATTCTGGTTTCCATCACGGGCGCCCTGGCCGCACCGCTTACTCCTCGTCAAGACATCAGCGCTGTGAGCGGTACGTAGCCGCTTGCTCGCCACTGCGCGCGATCTCTCCGTCTGACAGAATCCTTGCTCACAGGTTGGCCCGATGCTGTGCAGGGAAATGTCGGCTCTCCCCTTCCCGAAAGTTTTCTTCGCAGTGCCCTGGTCCAAGAGTACGTAAGTTGGGCCTGTTTTAAAAAACTGTTGAGATGCTCACTACGCGCCTCTCCCTTCCACCACATTCAGTGCGTTGAAAAAAGTCCAAGCATCTGTCCCAGCATCCGTTCTCAACATCAAGCAATCGATCTTTCGCCCCGAAGCCGTCAATGCTCCCACATATACTGACAACCCCGAAGCCACCATGTACTGGCCCCATGGCCTGGGTTACCGCCCGGAGGACGTACACAAGTGTCCTCAGTACAATGACTACGGTATCTCCTTTGACGACGGCCCCAGCCCGTTTACCAAAGAAGTTCGTCAAGGTCTCGACAAGATCGGAGCAAAGGCCACATTCTTTGTGATGGGTGGAGCCGCCAAAGCGCACCCGGACGAAATCAGCGCCACATACGCAGCTGGTCACGAGATTGGAATTCACACATGGAACCATCTTCCGTTGACCTCGCTCAGCAACGAACACATCATTGCAGAGTTGCTGTACACTCAGGCTTACGTCGAGTCTGTAATCGGCGTCAAACCCGTGTTTTTCCGTCCACCCTTTGGAGATGTCGACGACCGTGTGCGCGGTATCGCCTCGGCCCTCGGATTAACTAACGTAATGTGGACATCCCGGCCGGATCGCGATACGCACGATGCCAGCAAACCCGACCAACCTGCTCAAGTTCTCGCGGCCGTTACCAAGTTCTTGAGCACCCCGCAACCGGGGTTCATTTCTCTTCAGCACGACTTGATAAAGCCTACCGTCGACATGGCCACCCAGATCTTTGATCACATTAAGGCAAAGCAGGACGACGGATCATTCGCCTTGAAGCCGGTGGCCCTTGGCCAATGCCTCGCCCGGTCTCCTTATGCCGCTACGGACGCACATGAGGATGGACCAGAGGACCTACCTCAGGATGTACCTAAGGAGGTTAAACCTAAGCGCAAGTGCCACGGTCGAAAAACTGCATGATCGTCCTCAACTGAATGATGCAGATAGAAAGACATAGAGTATTTTTTAGATACATAGACGGATACCACTACTTACATGCATAGACTCCGATCAAGTGTGGTGCTTGACCCATCCTTTATTCCCGTGCGCTTGTTGACCTGAACAGGTGTGCCTAATGCCAATGCGAATTCCTTCACATTATACACGAAGACGTCTGTGTCATTTTACCCACAATGGCCCACTGGGAAGGCTACGTATAGGAACCGATTTCCCAGCACGAGAAGACTCGTTTACGCCTCGATGGAGGCCTGACTTGCGGATGTAACATTTTTAAGCCATTGCGGCTCGACCCATTCACACTCGGCGGTACCTCATCCACAATACAGTCCATAATGCCGACAAGTTCTCTTCGACCAGAATGCAAGTGATAGGGGTGGACTTTTTGGAGAAGGTTTTCCCCAACGTTCGGAAACCTGCCGGCGTAAGTTTGGTTGTCCGTCACAAGTATTCAGCAGGCGAAGCTGATTTGAAATGAGAACATCAAACTACGGCCATCTAAACGCCAAATGATGGACTTCGCGAATCCGGTAAGCCCGCATCAGCATAACCTGAGACGGTGGCCAAATCACTGGAATGTCTTTCGCAATACATGGCCAACCGGGACATGTTGTAGAACTGCCTGGAACCGACATTGACAACCGGGCAGATCACTCGGTTTGATTACTTGCTCGTAGTCTTCTCCAGATTCTGTCGTAGTGAGCGGAGTTGGATTATGTAATGCGTTCTGACCCACTCGCGTGCAGCGAAGTTCTTAACGAAGAATATCTGCGCAGACGAAATACAGGATTTCAACCATATCACTGTTGGATATAGATTCGAACAGGTGCCAATATTTGCATTTGGGGCCCGCGGGCGATCAGGCTACCTGTTGCTTCGTGGCCATATCGCACCTCACAGCAGTTACCTGCATGCTGCAACGAGTTGAAAGTAATAGATAGTTAGCCGAATGGGAAAATAAGACTCAAATTGGACCACCTCTGGTCTTATTGGAAAGTTGCAGGTATATGATGTATGCCGCGAATAAAAACGAGTCGTACTTGTGAAACTGAAGCGGCTTGGTTAAGCAACTCGTCCTGACCATACACATGATAGAACTCATTCTACATAGATAGATTTATGGACGGGCATCAAGCGATTATGGTTCGTGCGGAGAAGTTCAGGGCATACACGCATTATATGAAAACGTCGCTGATCTATGTTGATAAATTAAGTAATCTATCGAGCTGCCTCCCACAATTGTGGCGTCAACTAGTCTAGATCTGATCCATTAGCCAAATCGAAGTTGTATGCTGTGTTCTGACTCTGTGATCTAACGGCGAACGTTCGACTCAAAAAGTAACGGCATGGTACCACCCACTATCGACTTCAGTGCCTTAACCACATTTCCCTCAAAATGCGTCTCAACCTTCGCACGATGATCCTCTGCTTCTGGAGGTAACGCTTCTCTGCTGCTGGATCGGGTGATATCAACGGAACGAATCGCAGCAAGCCGTCAACGCTTTGATAATATCCTCTCGTCCGACATACATACTGCGGGTCACTAACCCCAGATATCGGGACCATCTCGTGGTGGTAACCGTTTGGTAGGATAGCAGGTCCGTAGAAACCATCTTGATTTGCTCAAAGGTACCAGTTTTCAGCACGGCGGACGATGAGGTACAAACAGCCATGCCGCTCCGATGACCAGGTCTATGTTCACAGAACTCGCAAATGGCCAACATAATGTACTGAGCAGTCATGTTAAGGCCGTTGGCCTTCCTCGTGAGTTCTTCCGATTTCCAAGGAGATATAGTTCGTTGAAGTTGTATGAGAGGCTCCCCTGGCAGTCGTTGATCCGACACCGCGTTGGTGAACTCACTATCCACGAGGCTTCCGTTCTCCTTTGGTTTCGGTTCAATGAAAACACGATCCTTCCAGAACGCGTATCACAATGTGATACTTAACCCGACGGCTTGTGCCCTTTCCAGGAGCCATAGAACAGGTGTTGCACCAGGCTATCAGGATGGTCCGGCCCTTTTCCTCCCATTTCGATGAGACCGGGGTTAAAGCCCGTTATAGGTAATACCAGCACGTTACCCTCACCAGTTGGCACTTGGACCAATTTCGGTTCCTTAAGGGATCGGAAATCTCTCCAATGGTATCCGAGCGTCGAGAAGTATTCTATAATGGCGTCGGACCAGATTGTGGGGCCGGTCAATTGGTGCACGGTGCTTTCAGAGATGGTGCTGTGCGACAGTTGATGCAGTACGCGTCCTACAACCCTTTGCAGCAGAGGGTGATTCGGTCTAGCGGCAAAGGTCCACTGTACAAATTGTAGTTTCACTGACAAGAGGTCGATCGACACGTCGGATGCATCAAACTCAACACCAATGACTGCACCTATGTCGGTTTGGCCGTTGGTCCATGAAGCAATATCTCGCAGACACCTCGTGTCAATGTCGGCATATGTTCCTCCCAGTGCTAAGACGACTAAGTAGCGGAAGAAATCTGCCTTGAGGATGGGGATGGGGAGGTTCTCGAACAAATCCTTCCATTCAGGTATCACTTCCGCTACGAATTCGCTCATCGTCTGATCATTGTGTCCCACATAAGTCCAGCCCGGGTTCTTTTCAGTCCACGTATGCTGAGCTTCCAAATACACCGACGGAACTTCACTCTTGTAAAGCTGATGTATTAGCCGAGGAATAGACACTGCTTGTTCGTTCTCGGAGCTTTTAGTCAAATTAGACAGGCGTGATGCCAAGGAGGAATGCTTGACTCTGTCGGCGCCAAGAATCAAGGAAGGGAGGTTTCTTGCAACGCTCAAAGTCCATGGGTTGGTCGGATTGATGATCCATGTGTTATACAAGACCAAGACTGAAAGAGTGAGGCCGAGGATCACCACCGCCGCAACGAAACTCCTTGACCGCCGAGACATTTCCGCCAGGGAATAGAAACGACGTTGTGTTGTGAATAATTGGACAAGGACGCCGACCGTCGCGCTTCATTGAAGACCTATTTCCAAGAACTACGAAGGCTACCGCTTCTTTCTATGGTAATAAGCCAAGGGCGCCATTAAACCCGTGGCGCTCCCAGGCGGTGGTGGTGGTGGTAATATTACAAACCTGGGAAGCTACTATCACTGATGGTCAGATCGTCACCAGGAAGAACGGGAAATATGTGCGTATTGCGAATGGATGGAAGCCAGTTCAGACGGTGCGCACCAAGATCGACCCGCTTCAGCGTGATGCTAGCAAATGCATGGAAACCTCGGGGCAACCTAAAGCGCTCGGTCAACGATTGGGTCTGTGAAACTTCAATGCATCTCTCGCGGTGCTTCAGTGGGTCAAGTTCGATAGATCAGGAAAGATGATGGGTATGAGATTGTGATATGTACAGTAAAACACAGGAACAAACGGCCAGGCAGCGGGGATCGCATGTATATAGAGTCGTCTGAGTCTTCCGACCACACGAAACGCTCCAACCGCAGAGCCGCAAAAGTTATGGTTGCAGGTAGCGGCGGATGTCACAGTTCAGAGTCAAATATTCCTGTTAAGACTCCTATGGGACTCTGGAGTATGAAGATGACCTGCATAGATTATCGTCCAGCTGGTTGCTCCCTTTCAGGGCGGCGGGACCGGAACTTGCTGGTGCGTTTGCGTCGTTTCTTCCTGCGCACCACCGCCGCGCGACTATGTTTGACTATTGCATGGGGTAGGCTCTTCCTCTTGGGAGGAGGAAGGCGAGGCCATGTGTTCTCGGTGCCAAAAAGCAGAGGGAGAAGCGGATGAATGCCCGTCCTTTATATTTTCTTGGTGGGAGCGGTTGGGGGGTCCAGTTGGCATGTTTGACAGGAACAAGCGGAGGCTTCGACGCTGCTGAAGGGTTGAGCTGAGATGCCTGCAGTTCGCCGGTTGGCAGGATTGGCAGCTGCCAGGCTGTAACAGACGTGGAACGTGTGTGACGAACAGTGAGAACGCAGATAAACTGAAGGTCAGCCAAACTGAACGGTCGCAATGCACGAGGACAACGTAGCCATAATCAATCCAGTACGCTTATGATCCTAGCGGTAAAACTTGACGGGCGTCAACGCAGAGGTCGCCGCTTGGAACAAAGTCTGAATCTTCCGGTACCCTGCGACATCTGCGATAGAAATTCATGGAAGGAAGTTCTGCTAGAACCAGTAGAGTTATCACACCGGATGTGCAAGGGCACGATGAAGCAGCAAGCTTGGACAACCGGAAACGAAAGCGACTCGACAAATCAAACAACACGATCATCATCTGAAGAAGTCATTGTCGTGTTGAAAAGAGGAGCACGACGAGAACAGCAACAGAGCCACAATGGCTGTCAATCGGGTCGTCTTTCTTTTGATTATGCCTTCTCGAGCTTTGATTTAAAAGGACGCCTTCCAGAGGCGAATCCCCAGGGCATTGTGTACTACACTTCCTCCAGCACATTTCGCCGTGCACCTGCCATTGTCACAGCTGTACCACGAATTGCCACCCGTTTATTGCTGATACTGGTCGCAGGCTGCTCATTGCTGGCTGTGGTAGTCACCTGTACCTTACGCAGTACCGTGTTGTACAAGATTGCGGCAAAAAGTCTACTCGCAGTCCCTGGCACCTGTGTACCAAACAGTCCTGTTGAAAAGCTATTATCCGGTATATTGGAGAAGACAATGGCGATGATACTCAAGGATGTCATCACTAACGTGATCTTCAAGGCTCGTGTTCCCAGATCGCCCCGAATGCTTCCCTCCACTGCCTTTACGCGCGGATCCAATAAAGTAAACAGCGGAAGCACATCGACAATTCCCAAAAATACCCAACGAAGGATCGTCGCGGTGCTAGCCATCTTTCCACCGATTGTAAAACCTGCGCCTTTCCAGGTGCGCGACGTGTAGACAAGCCAGCTAACACCTGAAATATTGATCACAGTGCTCGCGACTGCGCAGACGGCAGCAAGCGTGGCCATCTTTCCCAGCCATTGGTTCCCCACGATCGCTTTCGTGTATAACCAAGCCAAGTACGCGTGAATCGATTCGGCAACCACGTATATGAAACTGTTGCAAACGAAAACGATGAAGCCATTGTAGCCAGTGATCATCTCGGCCGCGAAAAATATCCATGCTTGGACGAGATCACAAGCAATCATCACGTCGGCCAAACGTTGAAATGTCCCCCGGCGACCCTCCTTCCGTAAACCTTGCAGAAGTACGGCTGAACATAGTGAATTTGTAGCCAGCACCAGCGTTTGGATCTGTCTGACCGAAGGAGCGTCCTGCCCCCAATCTCCTGCCATTTTCTAGAGTTTGTCTGTAGGATATTGTTTCCACCCAGCAGATATGGTGCCGTCCCGTCCCGGTTACAGGCTATTCATCAGGTACTCAGCGTCGGAGACTGCGCCCCAATCATGGCCGAGAGACCGTTGACAAGGAATGAATGCACATCTCATCATTGTTTCTATCAACGCTGCCATGCATTATTGCGCAGCTCCGGTTTCCTCGTTCATCTCTTCTTTGTAGGCGGTGTTCACTGTAACACTCGCGCACGCGTGCGATTCAGAGCGAGATTTCACGCACGGTTCTATTAATCTTAGTACCGTGGGGGATGCGAATTGTGAAGCCGACGGACCATGTTCCAGGACCAGCTTTAAGGGTGTTTCTCCTGTTGCCTTGGGTGAGTTCAAGAAGTCTGCCAAAGCACACGGGGCCAGTTTCAAATCGAGGGCCAACCCCGGTTGACTAACGTTTACTAAGTGAATCCGGTTTTTTCTGTCTGTCGCACCCAAACGTCATCCGAACGGGCTCATTTTGAAATGGCCGCACGTCGTTGAACATGGCCAGCGCATCAAAAGTTGGAAACGGATCAGTGAGAAACAATTATATATATGTGGGGCCATGGGAAAATGCGCGCGTTTGCGTAGTCCTTTCCCAAGCCCCAAGTTCACGTATTTTAACAACAGTTCCCATGCCATCCTCCTCGTAGTATATTAAGAGAGGACAGAGGAGAGAGGCAGAGAGCGTACATGCTGAGGAGATCAGGGATGACAGATCAGGGTAAGGCTAGCGGCCCGGCCAAGAAGAAGCACCGGACTGTCAAGTCACTAAGCTGCTTCAATATCAAGATCGAGTTGCCACTTGATCTTGATCGTGAACTGGAGATCTGCGCAATTGACCTTGAAAAGCTTGGCAGAGACCCCTTCCTCATCCCGGACTGCACTGTGAGCCAGGGCCAGACGGCGCGAGCTGCAATGTGCTTTCATTTCACCAATGAAAATGTGCCGCACCGTGTGGACACCATGACGCTGGACAATTGCATGATAAAGCTGACTTGGCCGAAGGTGCAGCTTACCACGACAGCAGGACCTTCGGTCCCCAGAGTGTCCGCAACCCCGCCCCCAGGAGCGCCCACCAATGTGACCTGGTGTTGAGCGGCATAGATCTATAGAGTTCACCACCAACTTATTGTTGGTGGAGATCTCTGGCCCACCAACCACCGCGCAGGACCACCAGCATCCTGCCGAAGACGCCACCAAGCTGGAGCTGGAAGCCGAAAGGGTCCTCGTGTCGCGGCTGCTTCCTATGCCCGGTTGCCCGCAACTTAGGGTAGCAAGTGCGTCCTATGGGCAGGCACTCATTTTGGAGATGAGGCAGCCCAAACGAAACATGTGCCGCATCTTTTCCTGCATCGCAAATCTTCCGGACGACCTTTCCAAAGCAACGGTCTCCACGCATTTCCGGAACGACCTTGGTCTGCCACTCTTGGCCAGGCGTCAGGGGCTCGTGGCGACTGTGCAGTCGCTGTTTGTCAACTTCTCATTCGCGGTCGGGCATCCCGTGGAGGAGAAGCGCCAACTTACAATGGTGCATGGATCACCAGGAGCGGGAAAATCCTTCTTCCTGAATCAATTTCTGCGGGCATTCCTTTCGGATGCCATCGTCATGGAAATGTTTCTGAAGAATGACCTGAGCCTCCAAAGCGACGATCTCCCGCAGCTTTGCTGGGACCTAATTGTAAGAGGACTCGGCAATTCTATGCCATCAGAACTGTACCTGCGGGCACGCTTTCTTAACGCCCTCTTCGCGGCGTTAATCGGTCGCATGCACATTGCAGCGAACATTGGCCTGATGCTTCCTGGACCACACGCCCAAGATGCGCAAACTAGTGCACATGGTGTTGTCCAGTCGACTTTCCTGATGAGGATCGCGGGAATGTATCAAGAGCTCCAATCAGGTGAGATGCTCGACATGACCATGAATACTGTATTCCACTGCTCACTCAGCGAACTGTGCCTGGAGAACTTCCCACAACTCCATGCATATGGCGAGGATGCTTTCAAGGCCTGGTCCAACTTGCAGAGCCAAAGCATAAAGTCACTTAGGGTTAGGGTTAGGGTTTTAGGGTTAGGGTTTAGGGTTAGGGTTAGGGTTAGGGTTAGGGTTAGGGTTAGGGTTAGGGTTAGGGTTAGGGTTAGGGTTAGGTTAGGGTTAGGGTTAGGGTTAGGGTTAGGGTTAGGGTTAGGGTTAGGGTTAGGGTTAGGGTTAGGGTTAGGGTTAGGGTTAGGGTTAGGGTTAGGGTTAGGGTTAGGGTTAGGGTTAGGGTTAGGGTGGTTAGGGTTAGGGTTAGGGTTAGGGGTTAGGGGTTAGGGGGTTAGGGATCTCTC